>OVAY01001096.1:0-35897 GCA_900406395.1 Kernera saxatilis
ATATAAAATCTTAAACAAACTTTTTTTATTATTAAACATATAACATCATTCTACTACAATCACAAAATTTTATAATATGAGAAAACATGTTCAACAAACATTACTACATACATTACCGTTAAATTTTGAACATTACTAGATATATTACTTATATATTATTGGACATTTCAGACAAACATTACTGGATACATTATTACACATTACTGAAAATATTGATGGATAATCTACAACATGTTTCCAACACGTCTTACAACACAATATATGTAACATCTTGGACAGTCATCATCAAAGAGTTGTAGCGTACAACAATAAAAAAATGGCCAATCGAGACACGTTCGATACTCCCATGTTGTTTGAAATGTGTTGTTGTGTAGGTGCTCAAATCCAGCAAGCAATTGTATTAGTTCTTCTCTCATAGTGTATATTTAAAAAAACATGGTTTCTTGGAAATGTTGCACGTACCGTCGAAAAAGATGTGATGCATATTCGATCCTACATGCACATACGCTTATGATTCCGCAAGTAAATATTGCAAAGTAGTTGACCTCGACGATCTCTGATAGCAGATTGATTGATCCAGATGCAAGTAAGGTGAAATTACAGCAATAAAATGAGATATAATGGGGAAGATCATTGACATATGTTCATTAAAAATTACATAACACAAAAGGTAATAAGTGAAAGGGGCAGTCGAGAAAATGACACATAAGTAAAGAATAACTAATGAAATGTAAATAGTAACAGTAGTACAATGAAACTAACAATGATAAAGATAGATGAACGATAACTTTCGTAACAACCTATGATTAAAATGAAGAAAGATGCAAGTAATTTCTAACCATTGAAAACATATGTGAAAATAAACGAAGAAAGGAGAAGCAAATGGTAAATTGAAGAGCAAAATACAATTATAAATTGAAGAGAAAACATAGTATACTGGCTTAATTTATAAATAATCAACAAAAGAAAACATGACAGGAGGGGGAAATACAACAAGCGAATGAGATAAGAAGATGCTAACCTTGAAGGGTATGGTAAAATCGACGGGGTCAGAAGTATTGTGGTTAGAATTCGAAACGATGTAACGAATATTTAGGGAAGATACAATAGCAGAAGCCAAAGTTGAATTGTGGATTCAAATCTAATAACAGAAGGATTTGTGATAAACTAATGGAATTTTGAAAGCGACGGATCAAAAAATTTGGGGCTTTTACTCGAATCGATGTATCGAGGATTTGGGATAGATAGAGTTGGAGAATCAAAAGTTGAATCGTTGATTAAAACAAAAATATAAGGATTTATCGTGAAGGTGAAGAAGGGAGGAGAAGATGAACAATGGAGGTGAAGACGAGGAAATAGAGAATAACGAAGAAGGTGATTTTTGATTTTGTTAACAAATTGAAAATGTCAGAAATGTTATAATATTTGCATATAAGGTTATACAGCTGATGAACAGATGGGACGTGTTGGCAGAAGAAAACATCTGAGTCAAAATGCCATTATCAGAAGAAGGAAGGACAAAACGGAAAAGAAAAAATGGAAAAAGTTACTTTTTTATAACCTCTCCACATATAATGATATCTGCATATTGACAATTAGAAATGGATTATCCCATCTAGTAATCCTATATATATATATATATAAGAAAAGTTTTCTTTGTCAGTTTAATCTACTTTGCATTAATTATCGAACCATCACTAACCCTTTCGCATAACATTCAAGATTTCAAGAATCCGAAAATCCAATAAATGAAAAAGAAAAACATAGATTTACAAGTTCAAATGTATGAGATGGAGATACTGATCTCGTCGATGCTTCCTTCACAACATTTCATTGGGTCAACAATACAAAACCATCCATATGATGACGAAACAACATGATCATAAATTGTTCGAATACGTTTCAATCTTCGTTTGATATTTTTTTTTATAAATAATATAAATAGATGAAAGCGCAAAGCCGAAAACACAAAATCCCATTATACCTAACCTGTTTAATCTTCACTTGAATTGTATGAATGCATATAGAAGTGTTTTCTTAAACCAAATGATGGTAGCTGAATGGTGAATTGTTCGATGAGTTAGATCAAAGTTAAGCTTCCATTTTTCTGTTTAGCTATTACAAAATTCAAATAACGGCTCCAAATTTTGAAAATTAGTTTAGGATTTCTATTGATCGAACTTTTTGTCGCGATTAAAAAAAAAGGTACATATATTGAATGTTAAAACTTTACCATTTAATATAATAATACAAGAAAACTGATAATTCGTGATGAAATTTTTCGTCAAATTATATATATGTTCTTCTTTTTGTATTATATATGGAGGAATGTTTCTGATTTTTGACATTTGCTAAGGCTTAGATTCAGCACCCAGACACACACACAAAAAAAGGCTTCAGAATCCTACACAATTTGAATTTCAAGCTCCTCAATGAAATTTCTCATATTATTTCAAATAATTGTTGAAGAAGAAAATACGCTCACTCACACTCAGTTAGGACTTCCGTCATCTTCACGTCTACTCTTCGAAAGCCGCCACGTCATAAATCGAAAACCCAATGAAATAGGTCCACGTGTGAAAGCTTGCAAAAGAGTCAAGCCCCACTATAATGACCGCCACATTTTTCTTTGGTTTGTTGAAGATTCTCTTTTTAATTTCCCCAACCCTACATGCTCGTCGACGCAGCCGCCGCCACGCGATCGCTCACAGCAAACCGGGACCAGGGGTATTATCGTAATTTCAAACAATTCAGAAGATTACAATGACGCATTTGCCCCCGGCATCCGCGTATTTCCGGTGCTTTATTACAAGACCTTCGGTTAAAAGGTTAACGTGTCGGCGTCACCTTTTACTATTCATTTCTTTATTTTTAAAACACCTTTTTTCTGCTGAAACAAAAATTATTTAAAAATCCTTGATAAAAAGAAGAACACTCCTCCTCTGAATGTGCTTCTTCTTCTTCTTCTTTCTTTCTCACTCTCTCTCTCTCTCATCTGTAGATTTCCACACTGAAAATCAAGGTTCTGAATCCAATATCTGACAATGGAAGCAAACCAATTATACGGTTTGTCTACACTTGTTATTATGCTGCTACTGTCAGTGACTTCAACGGTGACATCAAAGGACGAGGTTGTTTCCTGTACAATGTGTTCTTCCTGCGACAATCCTTGTAATCCAGTCCAATCATCTCCTCCTCCTCCGCCGCCTTCTCCTCCACCACGGTCACCGACAACCACCACAGCATGTCCTCCGCCTCCTTCTCCTCCGAGCTCCGGCGGCGGCGGTGGTGGTGGATCTTACTATTACCCACCTCCTTCTCCCTCTCAGTCCGGTGGCGGCAAATATCCTCCTCCGTACGGTGACGGCGGTCAAGGTTACTACTATCCTCCGCCTTATTCAGGAAACTATCCTACGCCGCCTCCGCCGAATCCCATCGTCCCTTATTTCCCGTTTTACTATCATACGCCACCACCAGGTTCTGGATCAGATCGGTGTATGGGTTCTAATTCTATTGTTTTCGCTCTTTTCGCTGTCTTTCTCTGTTTAGTGTGACGGAAAATCGTCGGAATTCGCCGGAAAATTATGAAGAAAATTCGAAATAATGTGGCAGATCGGTAGATCTACAATAGTTTCTGAAGGTTTAGATATCTTTGATCATGGAAACCAGATGTTGGATCAAATTAATATCTTCCACTTTCTTCGATCTGTTTAACTTTTTTATTTTTTTTTGACAATTTGTATTTAACTTTTCTTGTTAATTAACATTTTAATTACTCGTTATTAAGAAATAAAGAATTGTTACTTTCTATGCATTATTTTTTTATTATGTATTCTTGATTTGTGAATTGCTCTGTTAGTGGTTCACACTCATTTCGTTCATTCATTTTAAGCACTATTTTGTCGGTTGAGCTTTATTTGCTTCGAAAAATGAAAATACATTTTTTTTAATATCATTATTCGTTAATTAACTAATTCTGTCGTTTTTGAAACAATTACTGTAACAATATCTATTAATCAGCTAAATTCACGGCCACTAGTATCTGTTTAATCATTGTATTAGTTTACATTTTCACGTGTGATTGTCGTTAAATCAGAAAGTATTTTAATTCAAAAATTGTGAAATCGCACCGTTGGAAAATTCGAAATACACATGCAAGAAAATTTTATGGCCAGCTTTGCTCCAACACATATCTTTCTGTTTTCCCAACAATGCTAAATTATGTAATATACTTCCCTTTGGTTCGCTGAGACCGTGGAAATTTGTATAATACGCGACACCTTCGTTCTTAACCTTAATTAAGCCGTAAAACCTACAGAGCATTAAAATATGAATTCCCAAAATAAAGAGAGTAACTGTTTCCGCAGTGGAAATTAACCAAAAAGCAAATTGTTGAGGCAGTGAGACAATGATCAATGGTATGTCTCTACAATAATTGGTTTCATTATTTAGTATTGTTGAATGTTGGTCTGAGTCTGGGCCTTAAGGGATGAGAATTGGTAAAATGTTGCACACACTCTGATTCGGTTAGAGAGGTCCAACTTAAGCATGTGGCTGATTAGTTTAATTCAGAGGTATAACTTTATTTGGTTGGTTAGCAAACCCTTTCTCAGTAAAAAAAAAAAAAAACTTTATTTGGTGGTTTAGTTTGGTTTAGGTATTACAACCAGACTTTTTATATTCTTTGTTAAGATTATGAGCATTTGATCATGTATTCTTAATGAACTCAAGTGAAATTTTACGATGGAGTTTTTGGCTGAGAAGTAGCTCGCTGGTATGCAGGACTGACCCTGAACCCAAACAAAAGAAATTTGAGTTTGACACCTCGTAAATATATTTACGTTATCGTGTAAAGCATGACTCATCATGTTCCCTTAGAGTTGAGGAATTCTCAAATCTTTCGGCCTCATTTTATAATATTTTTACAAGCTAGTATTTACAAATGAGGCCACAATTTCTTTTTGGGTTTGGGGCAACCAAAATCTCAAAGCCAGTCCTATCGTTACGCATGTCAATAAGGCTAACTCGACTTGGCCCGACCCAACCCAATTTGTTCACGGAATTTCACATAAGTTCTCTTGGACTCTTCTCAGTGAAATCCATTCATTGTTATGCTTTGGGTCTTGAGAATCAAACTTAAAACTATTATTGTATGTTAAACCTATTAAAAACTATTATTCTATTTTAAACCTAGCCCGATTGATATCCCTAAGGATCCTAACCCATAGTATTTAAATGTTATTGGAAATATGTTGGCATATTGTTGGAATGATCACAGTCATGCTAATGTTGTGAAAACTAATAATTTTTAATTTGTGTCCACGACTACACTACACTATTTTCTCTATTTCAGAATCAACCTACCAACGTGCGTGGCACTACACTTTTTTTTTTTCCAAACTCAAAACATCGTTTCGACGTGCGTCCTTGTATCCTACAACATTATACCATAACTTCCTAAGATTATAGACTCGATTTACACTAATAGTTTCAAATAAACAAAATAAAACAGAAAACCCTTTTCATCATATTTGGGTTCTGTCTTTAGCTTTTTTCTCCAAGCATCAAACTTTTCTTTGGAGAAAGTCACAATGGGCTTTCTCCTTCCGATTATATTCGGAGTGCTTCTCTTATTCACCGCTACTCCACCGTCCCTGTCTCAGCTTCCTCCGACGATAATGGCCCCGGCGCCGGCGCCGACTCCACCCTCAGAACTCTGCAACGGAATATTCCTATCCTACACATTCAAACTCGGTCGCAAGATCCCTCCAAACGACACAACCGATCAGCCTTACCGGTTCGAGTCAGTCCTAACGGTTCTAAACAACGGCCGTGAAGAGCTCAAAGAGTGGAGAGTGTTCGTCGGATTCCGCCACCGCGAGATCCTTATTTCCGCCACCAATGCGATAATCGTCAACGGAACAGAGCTCCCTGCCCCGGTAGGAAATGGCACAATCTTCGGTGGCTATCCTGTCTCCGACCTCAAAACGGCCATTCAAACCGCCGGAGACTTAAAACAGATGACGGCTAGGATTGTGCTCGTTGGGACTCAGTTCATGGTGACTCCTCCGGAGATTCCTATGCCATCAAACATATCGCTTGTTAACGATGGTTGGCTCTGTCCTGAGCCTACTCCTCCTACTCCGCTAAGTAATTACTCTGATTAATTCCATTTTTTCTTATGGTTTTTTTTCATATTTCATATGGTAATTGTTAATTAATATTCAATTTTTTTTGTTCGAAATCGGACACTCTGATTAGCTTTTTGTTGGTTTTTATTTATTTTTAATATAACCCATCTGTTCGGTCCATTTTATAAGATGTTTTTTTTTTTTATAATTTTACTTTTGTTAAATGACTAACGAATTTCATGGGCCCATTAGGCAAAAGAGAGATAACGACGTGCTGCAAGAGAGACCCGAGCGTAAAAGTCAACACAACAATAACCGACAAATTCCTTCCACGACAACCCGGAGACTTGACCATAATGTACGACGTGATCCGAGCCTACGACCAGAACTACCTAGCCGAAGTAACCATGGAGAACCACAATCCACTAGGTCGGCTCGACCATTGGGAGCTTAGTTTCGATTGGATGCGAGACGAGTTCATACAGAAAATGCAAGGCGCGTATCCAACGGTCGTCGACGCTACGAAATGCATCTTCGGTCCTCAGTCCAAAATCTACACCGGCCTCGATTTCGCCGACGTTCTCACCTGTGAGAGACGGCCCGTCATCGTAGACTTGCCTCCGACCAAAGCAGAGGACACCAATCTTGGCAAAATCCCTTCTTGTTGCAGAAACGGTACGATCTTGCCACGTGTCATGGACCCTTCAAAATCAGCTTCCGTCTTCTTATTGCAAGTCTCCAAAATGCCTCCGGATTTCAACCGATCCTCGCTCTTCCCGCCGCAAAACTGGAGGATCAAAGGGACGCTTAACCCGGATTACTCATGCGGGCCACCCGTTCGGGTCAGCCCGACTCTTTATCCGGATCCGAGTGGTATGCCCACCAACAAATCATCTTTCGCCAGCTGGCAGATCGTTTGCAACATCACAAACGTCAAAACCGAGATACCTAAATGCTGCGTCTCGTTCTCTGCCTTCTTCAACGACTCGATCGTTCCTTGTAACACTTGCGCTTGCGGTTGCGTTTCCGAAGCGCGACGCACCTGCAGCGCTGAGACTCCGTCGCTTCTCATCCCTCCGGACGCTCTTCTCTTACCTTTCGAGAACAGAACATCTCTTACGGTCGCGTGGAACGCACTCAAGCACAAGACCTTGCCTAATCCAATGCCGTGTGGCGATAATTGCGGCGTATCGATAAACTGGCACATGGCGTCGGATTATAGAGGTGGCTGGACGGCGAGGATCACGATTTTCAACTGGGGAGAAATCGATTTCCCCGATTGGTTTTTGGCGGTTCAGATGAAGAAACCGGCGATTCTTGGGTTCGAGAAAGCCTACTCGTTCAACGCGAGCCTCTTGAGCGTGGACGGAGGCGTCAACAACACCATTTTCATGGAAGGTCTTCCGGGTCTCGAATATCTTGTGGCGGAACGCGATGAGCAAGATCCGAAGAAAAAGAAGCTTAGAGTTCCGGGTAAACAGCAATCGGTGATTCAGTTCAGCAAGAAGCTCACGCCGGGGATTAAGGTGGCGGAACGCGACGGGTTTCCGGCGAAAGTTATATTCAACGGCGAGGAATGTTTGCTTCCCGATGTGCTTCCGATTGCAAGTGGTGGAAGAAGAAATGGGTTTATCTCGGTTTTGTCGTATATCGCTATTTTTGTTGCAGCGTTTATAATTTAATTGTAATCTTTCTAGGAGTTGTATACTCTGCTTTCTTGATTGATTGATTCGTTTTGTAAAATAATGCGGCTTCAGTTGTTTGAAATACCAATATTGTAGATTTTCTATTTGCTTTATAATACCACAAATTTGGTCACTATTTTTCTCAACGGTTAAAAATTTAAAAGGCGTTTGTTGTTTCACCAAGTTTTACTGATCCGGCCTTTTGTTTTCATTTTGTTTATAGTTAATTCTAATCTTCATTTTAAATATTATCCATGCTACAGTATTTCCAAAATATTGGCTACTCCCTTCTCTTTCATGCGGTGGAAAAAACCGTGGCCATAACGTGAGCCAAACTGGCCACGATATTATTATAACAATTTTGTTAATTTGTTGGTCGCTAAATCGTAGCTAAATAGCCACCAAAAAAACATTGGTTAAATCATGATCATTCGGCCACAAAATAGTGAGTTGGTAATATCCATGGTCAGTTGGCAATCGATGACAACGTATTATTGGTCACGGTCACTTAGCCACAAACTATTTTCATGGAAATATGTGATGAGACTTTTAGCCACAGATTTTGTGACTAAGCCATGAAAATTATATGGCTGAAACAACATTTTCTCCAAATTAAATATTATGATAGTATAGGCCTAATCTTTTAAACATTATCTCTTTATAACCGGGTTAAGATACAATTGGATTAAGAAAAAAAAAAGGTTTTGCTTTGAAGCGTGGTCATTAAATTATTTATAGTCTATTTAATAATCTTTCGTTCCAAGTCTCCTTTTATGTTTTTTTTCAACCTTTAGGCTATATTTAGATTATTTATTAGTATTTACTCATTCAATCTTGTTTCTGGGCATCCAGATTTCTTAGCCGAAATCCCATAATATAAATAAAAATCTAGAGAAAAATCTCTAAGAATCTTAGTAATTTTAAACTCTTCAAGCATCTATATAGTTTCTTCCTTCTAAGACTTGTATATAAAGTTATAAACCCCCAGTGACATCTCCCATCTTTACATGGTTTTCTTTTGAACCCCTTTCACTTCTTCCACTAAGTTCCAGTTCGTTTGTAAAGCTTATTTTTGTTTTTTTTTGTTCTTTTAAGCGAAAGGTCCCATGTCGAATTAGAATAAATCTGCGGAATTTTCAGTCTCCATGTAAATTTCGCAATGATAGAAAAAGGATGCGTCCAACATAAATCGATAGGTAACCTTGATCAACATGATATGATCATCATTAAACTATCGTTAATAACTTACCTTGCTTTTGTTTTTAAGGCTAAGAACGTTTTAATTTTTTTTTATCCTAATTATGAGAATATATCTAAGGTTTTTTTGGATCCCAATTCTTGGTTTTTTTTCCTTTTTTCCTTAAGTTTTTAAACTAATAACGATTGAGGTGTTTTTAACCCCATTTCTAAGAATGTTTAAGGTGTTTTTAGATCCCAATTCTTCGTTCTTTTACTTTTTTTTTTTTGATATTCTCTTTCCAATTTTGGGTCTAAAGTGGACGAAGTTGAAAAAATTTCATCGACATTTGAGATGTTTCCTTTGTTATCTATTAATCAATTTTCACTTGTTCTTAGAAAACTATATCAACTTTTTTTCTTTTTTTTAATTAGTGTTATAATGTATGTGGGTTTGTTGTACCGTCCGATTGATCGTGGAGATGAGAAAGAATTTCTACAAGAAATTTTCGGCAATCTCACCACGGATAAAGCAAGAAGCCGGAACTCAATGACCAGATATACGAAATGTTTGATATCATAGAATCGAATCCGGAGATGTAACAAATTCCCGCTTTTGGACCTTAGTCGAAACCAACGAAGGATTTATGTCAAAACTTCTTTGTGTCGATTTAAATTTGCATCACGTTTGAGATTGGTTTTTAGTGGGATACTAATCTTTGTTTTCTTTTACGTTGCATGAAAACATTATTCAGGAGTTACCTTATATGATGCTGTATTTTTTTTTTGGTTAACAATTTGATATTTTTAAAATATATGCGTCTTTTCTGTTTTGGTTATATTTTTAGTAGAATTTTATGGTCGTTGGTTGAATGAGTGTTAGTTCTCAGGTCTTTATAATTTTATGAGTTGTTCACTTTACTGCAAAGATCCCGCCCGAAGTTTGTCTTTTAAGATCAGTCACAAAAAAATCGGCTATGTGGTTTGTTTTAGTCGTTTAGATGATCATCTCTTGGTTGTACACTTTTAAAAAAATACAGTCTTTAAATATACTTTTTTTTTTTTGTTGCAATTAAGCCTTATAATGAATTGGTATTCTGTAGTATATCTTCGAAATTTTAATATCTTAACAATTTTTTTTTGTTTGAATTTTTTGTCAATAATCTATAGGGTTCGAAACTATATTTGGTGGTTTCAAATCATCAGTTTTTAAGCGAAATTTAACAGTTGACTCGAACATGAATGTTTGCAAATTCTTATAGCTAATTTGAATATGGATGTTTCCTCTTAAATTTATCTATGTGCGCAGATACAATGCAAGGAACGGGCAAAATTAATTAAAGAGAAGAGTTTGTTGAGAACATTTAAAAGGTCCTGTCGGAGTAGGACATATAACTCATTTGTAGAAGAACTGAAACCACTGACAAAAGATTCCACTTTTGCAAATTCTTATTTCAGGTGAGTAAAGAAAACAAGCTGATATTAACTAAAAAAAAAGAAGAAGCTGATATTAACCCAAAAAAAAAAAAAGCTGTTTTTTAGTTGCATCGCAAGCAATGCATGCATGCTAACACAAGCATATAAACAAAAGAGAGAGAAGAGAAGGCATCATCTAGAATATATATCAAACCTAAGCCCTAGAAAATAAGATCAACATTAAATACATGGTCGGACTTCATCTCCCTACTTGTTTTCGGTTTTCATGCTTGGCCTCGATCTTGACCCATCGTGATCCCTTCTTGCAGATCCCGATCTTGGATAAATCCTCAAGAAACCTATTCTCATCTGTTAGGTTAGCCTGTTGTTGTTCACGGAGTAACCATTGTTGTAGTTGAATCCTCTACTTACATCCACCATCGTTATTGTTTCTTTCTGTACACGAAACCCACAAACCCAAAAAAGCACTAATTAAACATACGGATCCGCATAACGTCTATTCAAGAATCATAAAAAATCATAAGAACCATAACCCTCATCACCTGATCATCAAGAAAGGAACTATGTGTGAAAGATGTAGGAAACGAAGGTATATGCAACATGGATGGTTCATGAGTTTCATGAACGTTTATCGTCTGTTGTGGATTAGCAGACACATGATTATCGTTGGGAAGCATCGTAGTCGCCATCACCGGCTCCTGCAAGTGGAACAAACTCATCTCTTCCGAGTTTTGCGTGAACAACCAAGTCAAGTTTTCAACCCCAGCCTCGTCCTCGTTATAAACCATACTCCCTTCTGCGCTCTCAATACATGCAAACTCTGGGGTCTGATGGTGATGGTGATGTTGATGTTGGTGAGTCATCACTAGGTTTCTACCGGAAACCCCTACAGAGACTCCATGATGATGATGTCCGAGAGGTGATATGAGCTGCGTCATGAAATTAGGGTTCGTGCTCTGCTGCTGCTGCACAGAAGAAGGTTGAGGAATGTTGTTGATATCATGTGTTGGGAATTGTACATTTCTTCCTCCTTCTCCACTATACATTCCTCCTTCTCGCGAAGTTATTAAAGATCGTTGCTCCTTCTCGTTTTGATCATTCCGCTTCTTCAGACTCATCCGGAATTTCTACACACCCAATTTAAGAGGAAAACAAAAAAAGATTAATTATAATATATAGGGCTCTAATATATATGTAAAACAAAGCAACAAGATTCTTTTCAATTTATTTTATTTTGTTAGTATTCTTTTAGTTATGTTAAGAATAAATTGATAGTCAATAACATTCATGCTCGACACTGATTCGTAATTTTATCCCTTTGATGATTTATTTTCTTTAGCCCCAACAATGTTAAACACTCTCACTCCGCTATCTTTTTTTAGGATGTTTTTACTTAAAAGCATGAAGATTAAGAAATTATACGAATTATATTATTTATTTTCTTGTCTTTTCTACATTAAAAACATCATTTAGTATCTAATTAAAAATAATTAAACAAATAATAAAAGGATACCATAGAAAATTGGTCACAAAAGATTAAATAAATTTAATTTACATATAATCTTGAGAAAAAATCAAACTAAAAACATCCAATAAAAAAAGAATGGAGGGAGTAAGAATTAATCATGTTCACAACAGAAATAACATTTCATTTCAAGCCTCTTATGCCTTATTTCAAAATGTAGATGATAGTTGAATGGAATTTAAGTTTCAAAGTGTTTATAGAAACAAAAATACAAAATTTAAACCACAAAGTATATCTTATATAGTCTTTATCAGTTTCTTTGTAAAGAAACTCGTTTAAGTCTATATAAAATAATATGCAAGAGATCATGAACTATAGTATTTTAATTTAATAAAGGAAGTCGTCTAAAATGAAATATTTGATGTGATTTTTGATAGAAATAAATCTATAAATCACACAGATATATCTCACACAAACTTCGACAAGTTTGATGATCTATATATCTCTCTATCTTTGTTTTACTGTTTTAGTCGTTAGGCTGGTACCTCGGATGTATCCGAGTGTATTTATTTTGAATGTAATCGTAACTATGAAATAAAGTATTTGGTTTGAAAAAAAGAAAGTAGAGATTTTTTCTATATTTTGGATGGAAAACTCTGTGGCTAAAACTAGGGATGGGCAAACGAAAATTCATGAAAAGACTTTGTGGGAATGAGACTTTGTGGCTGACTTCTACTTTGCCGAAGCAGACTAGAATTCTGGCTACTTTGACGGCTCAATCTTCCTTCTTTGGAAAGAGCGAAATAACAGGATTCATGATGACATTTCTCTCCCTAGCATGGACATCTTCAAGCACATTGATAGATGCACTAAAGATATCATCCTGGCTTGAATCAACCGCAAGCTTTTCAGGAATCTATTGTCTTTTTGGTTCACTTATTCGTGATCATTCTGTTTGGAATTTTTATTCCTCACCCATTTCGATTAGGCTTTTTTAATATTTTTTTGGACCGCAAGAAACTTCTTAGCTTGGTAAAGCTCTCGTGTAAAACGTTCTTTTGATATATAATTACCATTATGTTGATATATAATTACCATTATGTAAAAAAAAAAAAAAAAGAGACGAACATCCTCAAATAAAAAATCATTCGTTCCATTTCAAATCTGAAAAGGCACCTTTTCAAAAAAAAAAAAAAAANCCCCTTTTAAAAAAAAAAAAAAAAAATCTGAAACGGCACAAGAATGCGATGGGACGAAACGGAAACACGTGACTAATAACAAGTCCTACAAAGTTTCAATTAGAGAAAACTGATAAAAACAAAATTTACTGCCGATCCCTAGCTAGCTAAAACCGCTATTTCTTGTAGTGAATTTTTAAAAATCATGTGCACATTGATTCTAAAGGTAGTTGAATCAATTTTGTTGTTGATGTTTTGTTATTTTACAAAACAATTATAATATGGTTTAAAAGAATATGCGTCTTTTTTCAGTTGACAATATAAGGGTACATCCTAAAGTTTAGGGTCATCAATAATGTGAAAGTTATATAAAATATCTATATTATCTAATCTGAATCCATATCTGAGGTGCAATTTTATGTATACTGGTACCGAAGAAATGTTACCTGAAGATGGCTGGCTACGTTTTCTCGAGTGATACCGTCAACATTCATCCTCTCTAAAATTTTCTTGGGAACAGCTTCTGCATGAAATCACATTGTTCATATATATATATATAGAGAAAGATAGTAAATTTGAAATGGTAAACCCTAGTAACTGTGAAGGATAATATGTATGTGTCTCACTCTGGGTGCCAAGGTATTCGACTGCGTCGATAAACTTTTTGTGAAGCTCATCGTCCCACACTACTCGTCTTTTCTTGGAGGTTGAATCTCGATCACGATCATGATCGTTCTCCTCTTCATCAAGGAAGCTGCTTCTTTTTCTCTTGTTAGAGTTTTTTATGGTGGAGTCTCCCACAGAGGATGACTTTTCTGCTGCGGCTGCCGTCTCTTCTGGATCTCCGGCCACCACCGCCACACTCCTTACTTGTATTTTCTTCGCCACGTGTTTGAATATCAAACGTAGATCTTCAGGTCTTATCGGTTTTATCAGATAGTCACAAGCTCCGTTCCTCATCCAATTGATCACCGATTCTATTGAATCGTCTTTAGATATTACTGTAAGAATCAAAATCATCTTTAATATTGTTGTTGCATTTTAGTTAATCAAAATTTTAAATTATGCTTTGTTCAATGTAAATGAGCATTATAACTCCAAAAAATGATTATATTCTTACTAATGATTGGAAGATCCATTTCCGAAGCAATTTCCGAGATTAATCGGAATCTCTCACCGTTTGAATGTTGTGCTTCTATTATAGCAATGTCGAACCTATTCCTATGGTTGCGGAGTAGATACATAGCTTTTTCCTCTTCGTAACATCTACTCACTATAAAAATACACAATGCAATTTAATATAACTTCATAAAATTACATCAGCTAGATCAACTTCACAATGTTTATATTAATCAAAATATACATTGCGATTAAATATGACCGAAAAATTAATCAAACGGTTACCTTCATATTGAAACTCTTGGAGATGTTTCTCTACGATCAGTAGATGTTGGGGATCTTCATCAAAGACTAAGACCCGCAAACCCTCAGGAAACTTGCCGGAAAACATATTGGAGGAGTTACGATGATCGCTATTTGGACCACCAACGTCGTGATCACTAGCTAGAATTCCACGATGGTCCCATTTCTCGGCCATATTTGACGATTGATGGAAACGCTAGATGATTTTTTAATGGAGTCCGGCCATTTAACGAACGATGTTTTTCCCTTTTAAACAAAAAAGAAATAGATATTATCGCATAATATTATTGAACATTTAGAAGTGGACCCACAAATCAGTAACAATATTTGAAATTGCGATACTCGGTAAAAATTTAACTACAAAAAACCGATTTGATTATGAAAATAAAACAATGAAATCCAAAAATTTATCGATCAGATTCCGATGGACAGAATGTTCCAATGTTGGATTCGTAAGATCGAGTAGTCTTTAAAGAGGTATAGATCGAAACCTAACTCTCCCTGAAAATGAATCCACCACTAAGTTGAAACTCACTATTATGGAGGAAGATTGAAGAAGGAAGAAGATGAACCTTACCCAAACACTCGGATGAAGGTTGCACACGACCCAGAACTAGAAAACCAACAACAAAGGAAAACCCCCAACCTAAAGAAACGCATATATATATGTAATGTCTTAGGTAATTGATTTATGTTTTTTTTTTTAATGTTTACGATGTTGACAACATCATATATTTTTATAGTTTGTGTATTATAAAGTTTTGTTGTCTATGATATTAAGAAACACCATATATTAGTTTTTTTTTATAACTTCTTCTATGTAAAATTTAATTAAACGGACTTAAAGAATAGCTCGATTTTAGGGTTTGTTAAGTGTAAGAAACAAATCTCAGTGAAAATTAATAAAGATATATTGAGTACGTTTGATAAGCATATCCGATTCGGAAATGTAGCTACTTTATATTTATTGAGATATTTAATAAGTAAATAAAATATTAGAAAAATCATTTTTAAAGATATTTACATATCTTTTAAAATCTATTTTTATAACAAACTTTGTATTTATTGAACTCTATTTTTAACTACAGATATACCTTAATTATAAATTCGTATCTATTAAAGAATATTTTAAACAATACTTTTGATAAATGAAAATGAATTCGAGAGCGGAGGGATTTTTTTTTCTTTTTTTTTTTTGTCAACAGAGAGGAGGGAGTAAAAATCGAAATTAAAAAATATTATATGGTATATGTTAGTTATTTGTTGATTAGAGTATCTTGTTTTATTAGTTCGGAAATTCCTAAATATTCTAAAATATATTGGATGTTATGAGATTAGTGTATATCTATTAATATATCGTTTATTTAAAACATTTGATTTCCAATCCATAAAATTAATATTTATGATGTTATGTTGAATTAAAGGTGTATAACAACTTTTAAATGATACAAAACGTTTATTTTTCCTTTACAAAAAACAAATAAATCAGAAACCAGTCTATTAAAATTGGATCGAGCAATCAAATCTTCGTTTATTTCTGATGGTTTACAATTTCACATAATGTGTTCTATGCTTAAATGGAATTAGCAAACAAATTTTCTTGAGACCTCTTAATATATCGATAAGAATAGTTCATTCGATATTCATAAAACTCGTGTGCTAGTCTTGAGAAAAGAGGAAGATTTAGAAAACAGATTTTTATTAGGAAACAAAGAAGAGGACTGTTATTTTTGTAAGAGATGATTCGTTGAAAGAAAGAAAAAGTGAGAAAATAAACTGTGATAGTTAATAATAAACTTGCATACCTTACCGGAGGACAAAAGCGAAGTGTAAGACTGAGCGAGCAAAGGAAATCGAGAGAGGAGGGAATAAAAATCTAAAACAAAAAATCGTGAATAGGTTGGAGAGAGTAGGAAAAATAAAATAAAATTATATACTATGTTAATTATTTCGAAAGACAATTTTACCCTTCTCTAATCTAATTATTTTAGTGTTTTTTTGTAATTGCATTTTAGGTAAAATACTAAAATTCAACAATTTTAACTAAAGTAAAATAAATAAAAAAGATAAGCCGCAAAAAAAAAAAAAAAAACAAAAAGAGAAGAGAAAAAGATACGAGCCAGAAAAGTCAGACATGTGAAAGTGAAACATATACGCGGTACAACACAACTACCACTTGTTCGGTTTGGTCAAGACTGTAAATACGAACAAACTCCGACCCACGAGCTCTGTCACAGCTCTTGCTTCCACACTCTCTATTTCTCTCCCATCGTGTTCTAGGGTTCGGTTAATTAGATTCGATTTCTTCCTAATCTCAATAGTTTATCCTCTAAATTTTGCATTTTCTATTCGTAACCTTTGATAACAAGAGGAAATGGAGTCTAATTCATGGATCAATTGTCCCTACGTATTTTCGTCATCTTCTTCTTCGCGGCGTTACCAATCTCGATCAGGTTTTATTTTTGTTTGGAAAAAAAGAAGTGCATGGCGTAGATTGTATATGTAAAGTTTTCTTTTTTTGTTAATTGTAATTTAATGGTGAAAAAACTTTGGGGCAGATTTGTATTTGGGAGAAGATGTGAAAGGAGAAGACGATTTGAAAGCAGAGTTTATTTGCCCGTTTTGTGCAGATGAGTTTGATATTGTTGGGCTTTGTTGTCATATTGATGAAGAGCATCCTGTGGAGGCCAAGAACGGGGTAATCATCTTCACACTTTACACTTTTTTACATGATGATTAGGTTTATGTTTAGGTTTGAGTTTGAAGCTTGCTTGAAATGGGAAAGCTTGATTTTTTTTTACGCATTGTTTAGCTTAATCAAGTGAGCATTGTAATCCGTTATTACCATTTGAATCTCTCTCTCTCTCTCTCGGAATGCTAAGTAATTAGGTTCTCTTATGTGCTATCTATGGTGTAAGAACAGAGTGCTTAAATGGTAAACTAAAACAGTTTGGTTTGCTTTTTATTAGGTTTGTCCTGTCTCTGTCTGCACAAAGAGGGTGGGTTTGGATATCGTTGGCCACATTACAACGCAACACGGGAACTTTTTTAAGATATCCTTTTGACTTTTGGATCTCTCTTCTATGTTATCTTTTGTTTTGTTTTTCTACCACCATCGTTGCTAGAGTTTGAAGACTCATTTTGGTATTCCTTGATGTGAGACATTTTACGTGCAGCGAAGGAGAAGGTTGCGTAAAGGTGGATATAGCTCTGCCTATCTTACGCTTAAAAAAGAGCTTCGAGAAGCAAACTTACAGTCTCTCGGTGGATTTTCCACTTTCATTCCCTCATCCAATATAGATTCTGATCCTCTGCTCTCATCCTTTATGTTTAATTCTCCTTCGGCCAATAAATTTGCAATACCCATCACCGAAGGAGACTCGGTAACAAAAGTCTCACCTAAGGACAAGCCTAAAAGGTCTAATTTCACATTCTACTCTAAAGAAATATGTTGGCTCGGTTTATTTTCACATAGAGCCTGTTTTTCTCATTCCTTGACAGCCACGTACAACAAGAATCACTTTCAATCGAAGATCAAGAGAAAGCAAGAAAGAGTGAGTTTCTGCGGGGCTTGCTGTGGTCAACCTTGCTTGAAGACAAGTTCTAATCTCTCACTAAAGACCTTGGTAATTAATGGTGAATGAAGGAATCATTATACTAGTCTCAATGTATGTATCAGAGCCTTGTAGTTTAAGAGTATATGTTTTAATCGAATGTATTTGGGGAACCCCTTTATGTGCATAATCAGGAAATGAAAGTACTTTTCCCCTCTACTCAGGACTAAAAAGTTCGCAAAACCTTAAAACTTTTCATTATTAAAACCTGTGATGAGATTGATATATATGCCAAGATGTGTTTCAGTTCAGCAAACAAATTGTATCACAAAAAGTGTTGCATCTCAACATTACAAAAGCACTGCTCGCAAATTTCACTATATGGGCTCCTCAAATCCTTATTCAGGGAAAAGCAAAAGACTAGTTTCAGTAGAAGAAAAGAAAAGATTAGGCTACAATTCACAAAGCATCTTCTGGACATGAAACAGCAGGGACTCTTAATTCGCCTGAAAAACACGCAAGAGTCTAGCCAGTATTTGGTTGATCCTTCAGTGTAAGAGAGACTTTATATGTGAAGTAGAGCAGCAGATAATGGGTCTTTTGATCAGACCAGAGCCAAATCGGTGGTCAAGAAAGTATCTTTCATTTTCACCTCATCTGTGGGCTGTTGGAGGTGAAGAATCTATAGTCCGGATGATCGACTTGTAGACGCTTGAGCCATTTGTCTGCAGCTTGTAGCAAAGAAGTGATCTTTTGGCTCTCTTGAGCTCTGTTTGGGTTCCACACAGATATTTTCAACTTATAAGATGCGAGTCCAAAAGTAGGCAAAGGTAGCTTTATGGATGATTCCGAATCACTACAACCCATAGCACCTGCTCCAACATGTACACAACACTGTGTGAGAGATCACGCGGGGTAGTGACAACCAGGACAAATAGACCATATCGTGTTAACATTAAGACTTAGGTTACTTACTTTGAGGAGATGCTGTTGAGAGAGAGTGGAATGTTAGAAAACAGGCATCGAGATTTTGTAGAGTTGGACCAACCGGTATTCTGTATATTGGATACCTACACACCGATGAATTAAAAGATCACCATTTGAAGTCCATCCACATATATTCCACAAGTAACGATCTCTAGACTCCAGAGTGAGTACACATAAAACATACCATGACACAGAGACCCAACTTGAAGGAGAAAGATCGCAGCTCCGGTATGTCATTAGCTCAGGAAATCTTGACGCAAGATCCGAGACCTGGTGTATGAAAACTTTGTAAAAAAATATAGAAAATAAACAACGAAAAAAACTGACTTTGCTTAAGAAGACATTTTACTTTGTTAGCCAGAGGTTCGCGGCCAAACGGAGGCTCGTACTCCAAGTACTCAAATTGTAATCGTCCCTGAGGATTGCTGAGCTCAGTCTCTCCACTTGACAACGAACCAGCAGAGGATTGATCTCTCAGACTAATTTTATTCAGCTCGCTGACACTCAAGTTCACCGCATTCTGCAGAGTCTTAGCATGATCAGGTAACTTCTCGAGCCTACTATTGCTGCTTCCTTCACTACTTCCTTCATTATCTTCAACTGGATTTCTGTTTGAAAAGGCAACAATCAAAACTGTAAAAAAAGGACACGAACAGAAGAGTTCTCCTTGGCTGATACAAAGAGCACATCTTCGTGCAATGAACCGAAACATTTCAAGCAACTAACCTGGGCCTCTTTGATGGGTCTACATACAACTGAATGCCGGATAAGTAAGGCACATAATACTGCACGGTGGAGTCGCTCCCATGCATTTCTAGAGGAACACCAGCACCATATGCACTCCATTCTGCAAATGACTCCCAAAGATCCTCCAGAACAAAATATGTATGGCACTCCGATTCTCGGGTTTTAAGTTCCCACCTGCTCCTCTGGAAAACGAATTGCAGCGATAAGCAATGCTCAAAAAAACGGAAACACAGAAAAAAAAAAAAAAACACATCTTGCACTGAGTTCTACACCGAATCACATAATAAAAACTCGAAGTCTTCCCAATTCAACACCAGGTATGACCAAAAGTCTCATTAACTTCGTTAGATCAACAATACAAAAAAGTTTAAAATCAAACAAAATATGAGATAATCTCCAGCTCACGCAGCCACAGATGACATTTCAAACTTTCCTACCAAAAAAGACCCAAAATGAAGGCGAAAATATTTGAAATCGTCTTACCATGGGAAGAAACCGGGCAGGAACAACGGGAGTGGTGTGCTCCAAGAACCGATCCAAGTTGCTCTGTACCCGACCCGACCCAGAAGAATCAGATGAGCCGCATACTTCCGACCCGGAAACCACCCGATTCTTGCTCTCCGTCGTCAGTCCAACAGCGCCGAGCCCTTTCCTCGTAGGAGGCGGCGGCATCGCGGCGGTAGCAGCAGTCCTCCGCTCCTTATCCATCAACATCTCCTCCTCTTCTTCCCGTCGCTGCTTCTCCCTCATCTGCTGCTGCAATTGCGCCTCTTGCTGCATCCTCCGCATCGGCGGCGGATTGTAGAACCGATTCTCTCCACGGATTGCTGTGCGCGCGATTGAAACTCCTCCCGAACCCGACATTGTGCTATTCGCAAAATCGATCGCTCGAAAAACGAACCCAGATGAAGCAAAATCGAACAAAACCAAACCAAAAAACAAAAAGTAAAATTTCTTTCTCCCCGGCAAAAAAAAGAAGAGTAAAGATGCTTCCTGGGTCTGCTTGAGTTCGAAACTCCCAAGTGAGTCTAGGGTTTTAGAGATTGGGAAGATGAAGGATGGGGAATTTTGATTATATTATTTATCACCAAGGAAAATGGAAAATAGAGAAGAAAAATCTTGGAATTTATATCAATTTCTAGTGGCATACACTCATTAGTTAATATATTAATAATAAAAACTTGGTTGAAACTGCGGAAAATTAATATTACAGATGTGGCGAAAAGAGGAAGAAGGTGGGAAATGAAGGGGTGTTGTTTGGTAGCGAATGGTTTTTTTTTTTTTTTTTGTCTCTTGACGAAGCAGCTCTTCACTATTGGGCCGGGCTTTGTAAACAGGCCGACATATGTCGTTTTACCACCTAATTGTGAACACACATAATTTTTTTTAACAAATCAAAACATTGCATTTCATTAAACGAAACCGTTTAATATTCTTAAGTACTGTAGATAGAGGTTTAATTTTATTAACGAGCTTTTAGTTGATGGTTTTTTTTAATCACAAGTTTAGTTGAGAGTTTTAAAATAAAAGAGAATGGAAGAAAATAGTTTTCTTATTTTTGTTGAATACATGGAAGTTTAATGCTTGACAAGAAAGAGTTCTGCAGAGAAAAACAAAACAAAAGTGATGATGAAAGATCTTTTCTTAAGCCATGTGAAGAATCTCCACTGAACAAAATTTCTTTTGGTTTACACATGAATGAAGAAATGAACCTGTACAGATAAATGAAATCTCACAAGCTGCAATAACAGGGAAAAGACCAACAATGGGGACTGGAACAGGTAATTCTACACACTGTGGTTTATTTTGGGAAAAGAAAAGAATCTGACCTTTGCTAACTTAAAACAAATATGAATCATTGATGGAGAGATCCGAACCGAAAAGTAGCTTCTTTTTTTATCGATGAAGTTTGGTTTCATAAGGCCGCAGCTCTGCCGTTGGAACTTTCAAAACTCTTCAGCTCGGGGCACGGTTCAGGGACTACGGATTCAGAAGAACCGTCAACATATGAGCATTGCCAAGAATCATCAGCAGAACCCGAGTTCTTCATCGACAGAGAGATATTCGATAACAAAACCGAAGTGAAAGGAGACTCTTTGGTGCCAAAGAAATCCCCTGCGATGCTTATGTTATCTCCAACAATGTCATGTAACCTGATGTGACTCACGAGCGGGAAGGCATTTGCATCGAAACCAGAATCCGGGTGAGTTGCGAAGCTACCATTGGCTAGAAACGCAGTACCAACATTAACCATACAGATGTTGGAAATATCAATCTCTTTCATGTAACCGCCTCTTCCTTTCGTTGTCCTAAAGGCAATCCCGGATAACGAGTTGTGTATGTGAGCATCGCGGACCTCGACATCAGATATGCCACCAGACATTTCACTGCCAAAGGAAATGGCCGAACCAGAAGCTGCTCCGAGGTAGACATTTCTTATCTGGACATTTGCTGTAGGTCTTGCATACGATATACCATACTCGTCCCAACCACTTTTTAGGGAAATCGCATCGTAGCCCATGTTGATGCTAGAATTTTGTATGCACACATTATCAGAAGAATCTGAAAACAACAATAAGAAAACAGAAATAACAGTTTGAGAATGTAGGACCGCAACAATTGTCTCAAATTCCAATATCTGCATTTGCATACATTTTTCAAAAAAATAGGACATTTTCAGTTTGTCATAAAATATTTTTGAATAAGTGTAAAACGCAAATGGATTCTTTCCGTTTGCGTTAAAAACTAACAAATTCAAATACTAAACATTGTGGTTTCATTTGGAAGGAAAAAAAACACACCTTATAATAACATACAAAAGCAAACAAGCCATATCATTTTCATTAGGCAGAAATGAGAAAACATAACAACTAACCTGGGACAATGCCGATGGTATAAGGAGATTCTGGAGAAGTATTAGCTGTTACTTTATGAATGTATACATGGCTGCACAATATTAGTGACCAGAGTCAAGATTTTACCAAAAACTTATAAACCAGAAGGAGCTATAATAATAAGAAGGGGATTTTCAGACTATCTTTACCTACAATAAACCGAATGGATAGTATAAGCTGGAGCATTCAAGAATGTAAGATTTGAGACAATGACATTTTGGGAAGAGACAAACTCGACGAGATGTGGTCGACTGTACTCTAAAGAATGAGAATTAAACCGATCCCACCAAAGCAGGCCTTGCCCATCTATAGTACCGTTATCACCTAAAACCGATGAATATGGAAACTGTGAGTTTTTATTTAGCATTAACAAACAGAATGAAATGAAAGGACCAAATCATGTATAACCTGTAACTACTACATCACGTAGCGTATCGCCGTTTATCAAACTCATATATCTCTTCCCGGGTAGATCAATGCCTCGTCCATATGATGGTAATGGATCCACGACGTTCCAATGTGATGGATCCTTCATACAGTTTTGTTTGAGGTAAGATGAAAAAGATACAAAATATGAGAAACAAATACACAAATGTTCTGACTGGTAACAGTGCACAACCATGGAACATAGCTAGAAAAATGATGATTTAATTAGAAACCGGCGGAATGACATATTTCCTTTGATTATTGCCATTAATCCCTAATAAGTGGCAGATTCAAGATTACACAAGAATTTGTGATTGGTAAAATTCCTGCTGAATTACGGTAAAGCATCAAAATTCTTTCCATATGAATGGAATGGTAAAGCAACAGACTTTGATTCAAAGCATGAGTAAAAAGACAGGAATCAATACGAAATAGTGACGCTACAAACTCTGATCTTACTCTTTAGAATGATCAAAACATTTGAGAAAGAGAAGCACAAACACACCTGCGAGGCGAGTATGACGGCGTCTTTCTCGAGAAAGAGAGTGAGATGACTGGTGAGATTGAAACTTCCGGTGAGCCACCGTCCCGGAGGAACATAAAGCTGAGCACCGCCTTTATCGGCGAAAGACTTTAGATAGAACACAGCATTCTGAAACGCAAGTGTGTTCAACGTTTTCCCATCTCCCACAGCACCAAACTCCAAAATTGAGACACTGTGTGGTCTCGTGTTCGGTCTCCGGCCAAGATCGCATACGCTTCCGGCGCCGTAACTTCTCGCGTAAATCGGAATCAGACCGCTCAATGCCAGCAGCAAAACTAATGCCACCTGACAAAACAGAAAAAAACAAAAGTACAAAAATCTGAAAGCCGTAATCTTAATCGAGAGAGACTAAGAGCTCCAAGTTCAGATCCGAATCAATACATAATAAATCAAGGAAGCTACGATTTTCCCAACGGATCCAGCGAAATGACGGAGACCCATAAACCATAACGAACTGTGTGAAATCAAGGAAACAGCGATTGATGGATTCAAGTTTCAAGCTTCGTCTAAAATTTCAATCAATCGAAATCAACCAGTCTCGGATGAGACAGAGAAGAAGGACAAGAGACTTAATAACTGAACATAATAAGAGCACGTACTTACTGGCATCTTTATTTGTAACAAAAAAGCTGTCAGAAAACGAACAGAAAAAAGCAGAAAAAGGGAAGAACTTTTCGCGCCAAATGCAACCCGACACCGAGAAAGAAGCAGAAGGAGCAGAGCGAAGAAGAAGAAGAAGTGAAGAGAAGTGTTATGACCACAGAGACAAGAGAGCTTTTTTTTCTTTTGACTGAGTAAACAGTATAAATGATAGAAAAGACGAACTATTATTTTTTATAGTATAAAATAATTCCATAAAAAAAGAAAGAAGCCAATAAGGTAGGAAAAGATTAACACCAAAATGACAGCCTTTTTTATGCGTATAACATTTTTAGGTAAATTATTGGGAATATAAAGAAAAAAATGGAGAAGAATAGAAACATGGCAGGTGGAAAAAAAGAAAAGAATATAGAAGAAGGTAAATGGAAAAACAAAAAGAGAAAATTTTAATTGACGCTATTAATTTTATCATTAATTTCCACTAATTTGCAATTAATACCAAAGTTTGGCTACAAACAGTTTAAGAATAATCGTAACGTATTATCGCCGACAGATCTTCTAAAAACACCGACGAGAGAGAAGACGACATTTTTCTCTTTTAAAGAAATATGTAGATGGAGAAAAAAAAGAGAGACAAAAATGGTTGTCTGAAATCGATATTTTTTTGTTTTATTTGTAGAGTGCATGTGTTTGGTTTTTCTTTTTTCTTTTTGTAATTGTATCTTTTTTAATGTCTGATTTTTATTGTGTTTTGTTTTTATTATGTCTTTTTCATTGTTCCGTCGCCGTCAGTGTTATTGAAGTTCGTCGGTACACATTTGATTCGCTATTGGTTATAGAAACTTGTAGTACAAATTATTTGATGATTAAAAAAAAATATTTGGTATAAAAATCTAAATTAACAGTTAATATCATTGATTAGAAATGTTTTAACGGTTTGAGTAGTACATATAGTAAAATTGATTTTGAAAAATAATTTTTTTAAAATAGTAAAATTTGTTAATTTAATCAATATATAAATGTTTACCCGAGCATGAATCTTAGTGATTTGTTCACAGGTAGTATATGTGTGTGATTTGTAGAGAATTAAAAAAATTTAATATGCAAATGTTTACAATTTAAGAAAAGAATATTATCTAAATATATTTTTTTGTAACATCTATCTAAAATATATTTATTTTAAATCTACTAACACTAAAAGTCTAAAACTTTTTAATACCGTTCGTTTTAAAAAAAAAATCTATTTTGTGTACTACAATTTATTTATGCCGCTTACTCCTGCCACTTACCCAATTAAACGCTCTTGTGATGTGATGCTTTTTCTTTATGTATCTCAATTTCGAAAATATATACAAAATGTATTTAGACTGATCGAAAATTCTGAAGCAAACTTTTTTTTACTCATGAGTTCGTTCAATGCAACAAAGTAACAATTCGTAAAGCTCTTTTGTCAGAAACTAATAAGTGTTTCAGTTACAAAACAAAGATATGACGAACATATGATTGAATATCTTGTTTGGAGGACTATGTTAGGAGACATTTTTCATTTATTTTTTACTCAGATGCTAGTAGACTTTTATTATGTATATGTTGAAGAACTAATACGGACGGATATTCACAAACAACAAAATATCTAATTTGTTTTTTTTTTTTTTTTTGCCAAATGGATTAACTTCTGAAATATAAAACATGATAGTTGGGCGACAAAAAAAAAATGAAATTGAAAAAGAAATAAGAGAATGAGCGGTCAAAAAAGAGAAAGGAATTAAAATGAGGAAAGTTTGAAATATATAGGAAGGGATGCACTAAATGAGGGAATCATATAATTATATGTATAAGAAAGGAAAGAAGGGGAGACTCAAGCCATGTGGCTGACAGAGTGACAGGGGAGGCTGAATGTGTAAATGGGCCCATTTCTATGCAATCTTCTTATTTGCCAGCCTGTCATTTTCTGTGTTTTTTCCTCTTTCCTTTACTATTTCATTTCATTCAAACCATATAATTATATACGTGGGACAGGGATCAACATTCGAATATATAACTAAACCCAACTATCCCAAATTCTACAAACATAGGGATCAACATTCGAATATATAACTAAACCCAACTATCCCAAATTCTACAAACATAATCGAAATCTAACCGGATTTGGTTCAAACTCAACATTTGAACTATTAAATAGCATAAACAAAAACAAACATAACATAAGATGCAACAAATAAAATAGAAATGTCCGGGTAATCATTTAGTATTTGGAAACCATATGCAAATACACCACTCAAGTGACGAACCAAATGAAGGTTTCAAGATACTCTTAGAGACTCAGAGTCTCTCTTCCACTGACCACAAAAATCAATTGCGATAAGCATAAATCGTGTTACACAAGAAGCATGTGATAAGCGATGACAATAAAAAAGAAAAGTTCTTATTAATGATATTACGTCACCAAAACCACAAACAAGGTTGGTCACAAGACCCATTTTTAAACTAATCCCAGTACTCATTATGTGCTTAATGCTAAAAGGCCAAAAACGCCTTCGCTTTCTTCTCTATTTGAAGAAGAAAAGAGTTTTGTCTCCAACAAAATTACTAAAGCGATTCAGACGAGATGGGCTTGGTTTAGAGAGAAGTGGTGTCAACCAGGGCTTCTGTAACCTTCTTCTCCAGTTCATTTTGCTCGATCCACAATGAACTTTGCTCTCGCAATAGCTTCTTTTTCTCTTGCTTCTTCTCTTCCCTTTTTAGTCCCATCATTCTCCACACTTCCAGCTTTTCCGCTCTTTCTTTCATCTGCAATTTTTAAACATGAAACCGGTCTATGATTCAGGCTTTTCTTGAATCGGTTTACAACTTACAAGAAAAGCACTAGACCATTACTACTCCAAGGCTGGGACCAAGAGACATAAGGAACTCAAACTAGAATCAGAAACCGGGGAGTAGTTACTTTGCAGCCACGAGTACAAGAAATGATATTATGAATCAGTGGATACTCTTTTTGGTAAGAGTGTGTATGTACAGTGTTTCCTCTACCTCCAGCTCAAACAAAAGGAACCTCTAACAAATAAGTTTCACTGCCCTCAAAAGAATTCCCATTGAAAGCATCAAAGATCCATCTTATGTTTGATTAACAGGTAAGAGGCCAAAGGTTTAACCAGAACAACACCTAATGTCGAGATACCATGATGGTTACAGGATTCATCAAAACCTCTACTTGAGGTTAAGACAATAATCCAATCCATTGCCATATATCTCCATCAGCTCTAATTTAAAGCTTTCTTTTCAACTGGTCGATCACAAAGCATAAGCACCCTTTTAGTAAATAGTACATCCTGAAGCATAACTAGGAAAAGTTCCAAAATTTTCAAGAGGAAGACAACACTTTGATCCTCCACCTGCCAGATAAACCCTTTTTCCCATTTATTCAAGAATCATCTCACACTAAACTAACTTCTTGATTAAATCATCTCACATCATGGTTTCTATACAAGAAAGAAGAGTTGAGAAATTGAGAAGAGAGAAGAGAGAAAGTGAATACCAGTGTATTCCTGAACTCTTCCTCGGCGATCTTACGTTCCTCAGCCCTGACTTTAGCTACCTCAGCCTTTAACCGCCGCCTCTCCTCATTGGCGGCTCGTTCAGCCTGCAATCTTGCCTCATCCTTACGCTGCTTCTCAACCCGAAGCATCTCAATTTCATGTATGTAATCTTTACGATACACCTTCACCTTCTTTGCATAATCCCTCCTAAGCTGTTCAAGCTTTCTCTCAGCGTCTTTGGGATTGTTCGGGGTTTCCCAGCTACCGATATAGCTCTCTGGCTCCAGAAAACTGTGTGTCTCCTGGTGGTATCTATGGTGAGTGGCGTCTGCAGAGAAAGACTTTACGGTTTGTTTGGTGAGAGAAGAGTTGAGAGAGCCAATCATGGAGGCGTTCTCGCTCTGGGAAGCTCCTTGCCTCACGAGGCGGCTTAGCTTATTGCAGAAAGCCATTTACTGAATCTGATTCTACACAAGAAGGAAAAAACGAAAATCTCATACACAGATTCAGATCCAAAAACACACAGGGCACATCCCGACCGAAATTAGTGTTTCGACTCTACAGCAACAATTAAACCCCTAAAAACTCCGGTTAAATCCTGAATAATCTTGAAATTTCTAGAATATAACGGGAACAGCTAGGGTTTATCAATCTCTGCACTTTGTTGTAGTTTGAGATTGACACAAACCATGGAAACGACAGAAAACTTGCCTTTTAGTAACGAAATGAGAAAGTACTATTGGTCTAAGAGGAAGAAGCTTACCAGGAAGGAATGAATCAACAGAGATTGTCGAGTTTCAGAGAGAGAGTGTGAGAATGAGCGGCGCGGCCAGAGCCCAGGAAGCACAACAAAACGGCGGTGAAACGTTAAACAAAAAAAAAAACCGACGTTGAAGCGTTTTTAGGGCTGAGAGAAAAAAAAAGAAAAGGATAATTGTTTATTTATTTTGAATATGTGAATTTTTGTTTCCGGAGGTTTCCGGTTTTTGTAATATTCAATGTGAAATTTAATAAAAATTTAGTGGAAAAAAACAATGTTGATTTCTTCACTACCAATAACTACGGTGAAAGTAGTGTTATATTGAATGTTGGAATTTCAGTTTATAATTATGATAAATATAAAAATAGTAAATGAAAGACTTACTATAGACAGACGGAAAATAAAATTTTACAGTAAATATATTATTTGTATTGTATATAGTAAAATTATAATATATATTTTACAGTCCTTAGTATATATAGTAAAATATTAACGAAAACTTTAACGATTCCCAACAAATGGCGACTTTGTTACAATATAACTCTTATGGTTTCCTAGCAGTTTTTTTTGTATGGTATTACGTTTAAAGTATTTGTTGTATATTTGTGAGTTGAAAGACAGTTAAGATCATAATACTTTTCCACTGGCAAATTTTGAAATAACTCATGCATGTACTTTCCAATCTTATCGGCTGGTTCATATATTTGGAAAATTCTCATAGAAAACAAGAAAACAAATTTTGTCTCAAACAGTCAAACTCATCCGTCAAAATGAAGATTTGAATTAATATGTAGCTTATTTTCTCTCTTGTGAATAGTTCACAAAGCTCTTGTTTTCTAAATTTTTTATTAATAACCGTGATTAATAAAACAAAACCAATAAGGTTTAGAATCCCACGTTTTACTGGAGAAGTGATCAAGAAAATTTTGCAAAAGTTTATCCTGAAGTGTCTTGCTCACTACTTGCCTATATATCTATAAAAATATAAACCTTGATATATGTGTGTGAACTTAGTTTAAACTAGTTAAAGGTTGAGTTAAAAACCGCTAAGCCGTGAAGACTACCCTTCATACTAAATCTCTCTTGCTGCATTTTCTCCGTTTTCTTAGTACGGTTAAGATTTACGTCGATAAGCGTTATATTCTCACATGCCACGAGGGAGCTGCATCTCAGAGTCACCCCGAACTCAGTGTTATACGTTCCTCTTATGTTCTTGAACTCTATGTTGCTCAATTTCACCATCGATGCCTGCGTTTTCATTCCTCCATATTTTTGTCAAATATTTAAAAGAAGAAAAAGAAGAAGAAGCTATTAGCAGATATATAACTTATATACTTACAAAGGTGGTGTTGCAGCTATTAGAAGGGCAATACTCTTGATTAATGATAATGGGGTTGGAGACGTTAATCATCACAATGTCCTCGAATGTCATATTACTAGCTTGGCTCGGTGGCGATGTCGGCCATGTCTTGATCCGAACTCCGTTATCAGTTCCGTTAATGGTGCAGTTTTGAACCTTAATCCCTCTCACTTCCTCCTCGTTCTTATTCTTCCCCAAGCTCCCTATACTGCACCAATCAATCAATCACCGCTAAACCTTATTGGACCATTCAAAATAGGAGTGGACAAATAAAAAAAATCGCAAATAAAATAAGCAAATTGCAATAATACCAATTTGAAATAGCTTTATAAACAGATTGGTTTTATTATTTAAAACCTCTGGAAAAAAAACCAACACGAAAGTATAACCAAACCGAACCGAAGAAAGCAAAATTTGTTAAAATTTAATGATCATATTACATGACTATAATATTAATTAGATTACAATTAAATTATACTTTTAAGTTATTTTTTTTAATCCGGACTCGGAACTAAAAATCAAACGGAATCAAACTGAAATTGCATTAAATCTAATTAAAACTTAACCGAATTACAAATAGTTTTGTGTAATTCAGTTTCTATAAATTCGATAAAACCAAAAACCAAAATAACTGGACGGAAACCAAATCGTGAATCCGATTGCTCATCCTGGTTGAAAGAAATAAAAAAAAAATGAGAAAGGAAGAAAAGGGTAATATCGTCTTTTTAGAACCTGATTCCATGGCCTGGACCACAACGTGTGCCGGAAACGAGCACGTCGAGGCTCCCAGTTGAGATGGAGACGCAATCGTCTCCGACTCCAATGGTTGAGTCGGTGATGTTGATGTAAGAGGAGCTGTGGACATGGATCCCGTCGGTGTTGGGACTGTCCCATGGGGAACTGATACTCACGTTATGGACCGTAACGTTTTGAGAAAAGTGTAACCCCAAATGAAACCCTTTCGCATTTGATAACGATATGTCTTTGATGATTGCATTTGATACATTCCCCAATTTCAAAGACTGTACGTTTGACATCAAAACACATTCATATAAGTATATAACTAAGTATTTAGATGAAATATATCCATATTCAGACGCGCAAATATTTACTGACCGTTATGAGTTTGTCACATTTGGAGGCGTTCTTGCAACTTTCTTGTTTCCAGGCTTCTACTTCACCTCGACCGTCTAAGTTGGTACGTCCGTACAAGATGATGTTGTTTAGGTGACTAAAAGTAATCCATTGATTAAAAGGAAACTCCTTATTGCTCGTTGGAGCAATTAGATCTCCTGTAATCTCTACTTCCAAGGTTGATTCAGTGAGACAAGGGCCCTTGAACTCCATCGCACTCACTAAGAACTTTCCTACTGGGACGTAAAATCTTGTTCTTCCCTGGTGCTTGCAAGCTGCCTCCCATGTCTTTGCAAATGCCTGTTTAATTAGATTCCACTTATATATTCATTTCAAAACAATGTATATGTCTTTTTCAAAAAAAAAAAAAAAAAAAACAATGTATATGTAACCTATGTATAATGCTTATGAAAATTATGAAAACCATATATGTAATCATTTATGTGTCATAAAGTAAGAGTAAATAAATAGTTGTCAAACAAAAAAGTAAGTAAACAAACTGACAGGAGTGTTGTCTGAGTTGGCATTTGGGGTGGCTCCGAAGTTGGAGACATCAAAAACTTCATATGGAGATGGATCCATTTGTTCTTCACCATATCCTTTGAATTTAACATAAGAAGCTAACATTGTCTTTGAAGAAACAAAGATGAAGAAAATGACCAAGAACTTAATGACAATGATATAATTATAATTAGTCTTCATTGTGATAAAATCTTGTTAAAATTGTGTGAGCCTTTCTTTTGGTTAATTGGGCTAAATTTTAAAGAAAAAAAGTCAAAAACAAAATCTCAACTTATCCATTTTAGCCAAAAGAATTTCAACTTTAAAGTTGAATTGGCTGAACTAGATCTAACATCAGTCAAACTTAACATTTTGTAACATAATCTTAAGTTGGACTATCGGCAGGTCTAATTTTTCCAAGTCAACGCAAAATTGGAGATTTATTTGTTTGATAAAATAGTCGATTTTTTTTTTGGGTCCAAAACGACTAAATATGGGATATTAAAATATTTTTCTAAATTTTCGTCTACAACACTTCAGAAAATATCAAATTGCATTTAAAAAGGTTATATAAATCGTTATAACAACAGTTTGACAAAAAAAAATCATTACAACAATAAAGAAAATTATTGACAAAACGATTTATTCGTTAAATTATTTACATATACTCGTCTACAATTTTTTGGTATAAGTTACACAATAAATTTTCTCATCTAAGAAAAAACTTTGACAAAGTCCCAAATAAACATCTATGGCTATAATTGGTGACCACTTTTAAGGAAAAGAATGATAAGGAATCTCACGTTCCTCAAATATTTTACCATTTACAAGTAATTTTTGTTTATTGTGGGTCTTACACTATTCCCTAATATTCCCATTTTTTTGAAGAATTATAGAACAAAAATGTTACTCCCACAATTTTAAAGAGGAACAATGAGGAACAATAAAGAAATTCGTTTTTTATTATTAAATAATTTTAAAAGTAGTTGTTATGATAAGATTTACATTACTACTAGGTGGGTGGTCCACGCCCTGCGTGGACTTGAATGTTTTTTATTTTCTGTTTTTAAATTTTAGTATTTTTGTAGTGTAAATGTAATATTATTTTGTAATTATCATAATTTAATGTATCTAAATGATTATACTACATGCACAATTATAAGTGAAATATAACATAAAGTCTCTATGAATGCAATATAGAAGATGAATAAATATGATCAAGAATCAGAATAGCATAATAAATTTTGAAATTATTATATTATAAGACTTTCAACTGATTTTATAATCTGAATTGGTATTACTATTTAATATTTCCAAACTTACAAATTCACAAATCAGTAAAGCACGACTTTGTGGTCTACACAAACATAAAACAAAATTAATCAAGTGAATAGTAAATACCAAAAGTTATTCAATATCATGAACTAAAATAAATTTTTTTTGTATACTCTGATTTTGTTTAGAATTGTATTGCCATCTTAGATTATGTATTTGGCGTGCGTCATAGAAAAAACCCTTGCATATACACATAAATATTGAAAATTATATATAGACCTTAAATCCTAAATCCTAGGATGAGAGCATCAACCGTAATCTAAACACGAACAAACTCTCATTTTTTTCTCTATTTTATCCCCCGTTTTTTAAATTGTTAAATCAATTATTTAGCTCATTCTTCAATAATATGATTTTCAGTTTTTTTTTTTTTGTAAACTCTACTCCTCGAGTTTGGACAACTAATCACGGATTGCTTTTTTAATATATTATTTGGTTGTAAGAAAAAACTAATGCAACATATAGTATAGATCGTAAAAATTTATTATATTAAAATATTTATTACATTTATTTATAATTTAAGTATGTTATAATATGTCTACGTTATTAGTTTGCCGATAACACAAAAATTTAATGTGTTTGTAAGGGTGAAGTTATATTGATAACAATAATGGTCCCAAATAATTCTTATAACTTTTGATGTTAATGATACTTTGTCATGTTATCGTTATTGGATCGTGAGTTCGAAGTCCAGGAATCCTGGCCATATAGCTTTTTGCCTATTGACACCTTTGATGGCTCGTTGAATAAACACATAAAACAAACTTAATCAACATCGAAAGACACAATCGTTTTTGCTTCCTATCGAGCTATTCTCTGACATAGAATCGATCGGTCAGCATCTAACCACCCTATACACGAACCTCCGAGATACCAAAGACTGGTCAACAAAGCGGCTACGACCAACTGTCCATCCCTTCACCAGAGAGAAATTCATCATTTCAACATGCCCTTCCTCTATTCCTTTTTCTTCTTCATGTAAATTTGGTCTGATCTAGAATTTTCTCTTTATTCTAGTGTTCCGTTATCTTCTTTTGCCCATCTGATGTTTGTACAATTTTTGAGTTTTCATAGCGTATTTTAATTTCGAATTAGGGTCTTCGTGAATTGCTTTCTACAACTTGTGAGATCATGCTTGTTGATTTGCGTTCGTCAGCTAATTAAAATGACTATGATCTGATACGAAACCCATAACATGACAGTATCATAGGTTTACCACATACTCCCAATATTCGATCATCGATGACAATGTGAAATTTTTTAGGATTAAAATTCAATAGAATAAGAAAAAAAAAATGAAATTTAGATCGTCTTCAAACTAATAAATCATAAAGTCAACTAATCCAAAAATCTTTATGAATGTAACAACCAAAACTACATCATCTTAATATGTAATATTCTTATTTTACGAAACAGAGCATTAGATCAAAGCAAAGCATGGAAAATGTAACAGTCCAAAATCAAGAATGGCTTGCTAATTCATAGCAGTGGCAAAGATAAGAGAATTCTTAAGGGTTTCTGAAACTATCTCATATAATTATTTAGAGAATATATATGCAAATCTTACTATGTTCGAAATCAAGCTCGTGATTTCCAGTGGCAAAGATTAAAGGCTACTAACTTACTAAGCAGCGCAAGGCTCCACAAATCTTCCCCAAGAATCGCCACCACCATGTGGCATACCTATGATCGTTTTTATGGTCTTTTTTGAATAGATAATTGAGCAAGGCTTGATTTACACCTCGAAGTCAAAAGTGTAACATCCCGATCCCGGGTTTTGCAAGTTCGGGATGGTCGTCTACGACAAAAAGAGCGGCCCCTTTTGACATGTAAGGATACAATATCTCGTTAGAAGTAATGCTTTGTCCAAAATCACCTGCAAATACAATTAATCAATAGATCAATTTGGAAACCGTATTTTCATCTAAAACCATTGAAATTTAAAATAATGAAGAAGAAGAAGAAGATCTGATTAATGATACTCACATCGTTTTCACCAATATCATCATCTTGCACCATTACGTCAGGCACGTGCATTCATACAATTGATCAAACAAAATCCATGAAATATCTCAATGAGAGATGTTTCAAAGAGGATGAAAGATTGGTCATTTTACCTCTAGCTACTCGGATTTCTCTTTGCTAGTAGTGTCATGCGCATCTCTCTCGAGATGAATTTGCCATTCTGATTAAATCGAAACAAAGAAAACAAATCAGACCAAGAAAAGAAAAGATTTTTGAGCAAAGCATACTAACCTCCTTTAGATAAGAGAGGATATTTGGTGTCAGCTCGTGATAATCGTGTACTCTAAAATCTAAAACCGCATTGAGTTCTTGAATGTAGTTAATTTGTCGGGTAAATGGGATCCCTCCCCACACTTCAAGAAACCGAGAAAGGTAATTAAAAGATTGATGAGTTAGTTTAATGGCTTAATCTTAAATTCTTCATCACTGTGAATGTGATAGAGAGGTAATTAGACATTCTAGCAAAAGTAAATATATATCCAATGAAAAGGAGCACTTGCGATAACATTAGTGCACTTAAGAAGAGCAAACCGTAATAATCTTGGTGACAAAGACGACATAAGACTGATCAGTTTTGTAGATACAATCTCCGAGGATGAAACGGAGATGAACAATGCACGTGGAGCAAATTTATCAGTGATAATCGTAGACTAATCTATGCAGGTTTGTCATCTTCACTTTCCTGCAAAAACCAACCAAATACTTTGAAAACATAGAGAAACAGTCAAATACTTTTGAGGTACCTCGTCAAAAGATACAACCACACACGAACTGATTGAATGATCTAAGTTACCTAGCTGCGATTCTTCTTCTCTTCTGTGTCGTCTTTTCTTCTTCTTCTTCTCCTCCTTCTGCTTTTGCGTCGTCTTCTTCAATTTTTTCTTCTCCTCTCTTAATTAAGAAACCAAATGATTGCCTTCGGAATAGAAAGAGCTAAACCCTGAAAAACTTAGAAAATAGTTTCATAGATACGCGCGTATAAATCAGAAATATGGAAATC
>OVAY01001097.1:0-35855 GCA_900406395.1 Kernera saxatilis
ATATTTTATAATTATTAAATTTTAATAATTAATAAACTAAAATCTAAAGCTAAAAGTCACAATTTCTAAATCCAAAATTTCTACAACCAAAAGTCTAAAGCAAAAACCTAAAATCACATCCTTACCAGTCCTTCCCAATCGGCTCTGGGAACGTGGGTTTCAATTTTGTTTTGTTTTGTTTTTTTTTTCTTCTGTAAGATAGTGTTAATAGAACGTGTAATTGGAGAATATTATATTTTTAAAAGAGTTCGGACTCCTCAATATTTTTGTAAAATAATTTGTGCTTGATGATGTGTCACATTTTTATTGGTGCATTGCTTTATAAAATAAAAGATAAGATTATGTTACAAAAGCTACATAACTTTTAAACAATATTGGTTATGAAACGAAGAATATACATATTTAGTTACTTGAGAGATAAAAAAATGATTTTAAGAAAACGAAAAAGAAAATATAAGATTACCAAAATCTCAATTGATTACTTTGCTTTAATATAAATAAACATATCATAAATGGTTAACGCAATACGTTGTATTTTTTTCTCAGGAAGGTAAGATGTTCGGCGACAACTATTCAACTAACACATGCATGTACAAAATCGAAGGAAAAAAGGTAAATCTAAATCGTCTACTCAAAAATTCATGACCATACAAGATTATAAATACTAGGAACTATTTCATAGTTGTGATCACAAGGTAAAATACAAACAGTATAAACATTAAACAATGGGTGAGAACAAGCAAAGAGTGTATGTGTCCATCTTAACAATGATGATAGTGATCCTATCTATTTCTCAAAATACGAATGGTAATACTGATCTTGCGCTTGCTCCAGAGTCAGAGAAAGGGTTGCTTCCAAATCCAGTGTCTTGTGTGTCAGACGTGAAGAAATTTCCGGATTGTGTAGATGCAGTGAAGCAAAAAAATCTCAAAACTATCAAGAAAGAATGTTGCATCATCCTACTGGGTATTCCAGAAGATTGTTTTGGAATTTTGTTTCCTATGCGTTTCACCTATCGTGCTATGCTTAAGATTACATGCAAATTAATAGGCATAGGCGGTTAATCACTTTTTTTATAAATCATTTGTTCTTTTTCTTTTTTATGTAACAACGATTATTCGTCTTTTATCAATAAAAAAACACAATGATTATTCGTATTATTAATATTTATAACAAAGACGTATGATTCACAGATCCTTTGGCCCTTCGCTGTCTGTCTGTTTGTTTCGTCTATATATGTATTATGCTAATGTTTTCTTGCAAATTACTAGTGGTTAGTTAATTAATTCATTATTTAAAAAGATTGAAAGAGTTGTTGATTATTACTGTTGTATCAATTATAACAAATTTCAACTATTATCTGTATGTATTGCGAATTGGTTTTTATTTTTAAATGATCGAATCATCATATTACAAGAATTATAAATAATAAATAAGAGAATAGTACTACACCTATATTATGATTCCGCCTAAAGATTGGTTTGAGCGGATTCAAAGGTCACAGTGGAAAGTTTTATTTGTGGAGTTATCATATTATTTGCAAAATTCTATCGACGTTTGTTTATATCGTGTCAACCATATAATGAAATATGTATGACCCATGCTACCACCATCAATAAGCAATACTTGTTCTCTAATCTATATGAATATATGGATGCCGAAATTTAGAAAATTTTCTAGAACATGCAGCCGCCATGTAAATTTTGCAATATTCAAAAGCTTTGGTCTATATCAAAACTATTTCGTATGATGTTTTTTTTTAGATGTCATTTCATTGCCTATAACATTATTTTATTTTATGTATATCAATTTACTTCAAATACTTTTATATAATTTTTGTTCTTAGTACATAATTTTGATTTTTTTTTTATGAAAAAACATATAATATTAAACCGATATTTATTATAAGAGTATACTTTTCGTGACTTGGTAATTAAATTTTAAAATGTAATTCTAGGAAAAAAGTGGAAATATAATCCTAAAAAAATCTTGACAGATTAGTTTGCTTTTTAATAAGCATGAACATATTATACATAGTTGATGCAATACACTGAATGCTTTTATTTCCGGAAGGTAAGATATTCGAAGACAACTAACATATGCATATACAAAATCCAAAGAAAAGGGCAATATAGATCTTCTACTAAAAGGTCATGACCATACAAGATTTATAAATACCAGGAATAATGTCATAGCAGTGATCACAAGACAAAATACAAGTTGTATAAACATCAAACAATGAGTGGGAACAAGCAAAGACTGTGTATTTCCACCTTAGTAGTGATGGTAGTGATGCTATCAATTTCTCAAAATACGAATGGTAATAATAATATTGCGCCTGGTCCAGTGTCAGAGAAAGGATTGCTACCAAATCCAATATCTTGTGCGGCAGACGCAAGGAAAATTCCGGATTGTGTTAATGCAGTGAAGCATGGCCGTTTCAAAGATATCAAAAAGGAATGTTGCATCGTTCTACTTGGTCTTCCAGAAGATTGTCTTGGGGTTTTGTTTCCTGTGCGTTTTGCCTATCGTGCAATGCTTAAGATCACATGCAAATTAATAGGCATAGACGGTTAATTAATCACATTTATAATTTAATAATTTGTTCTTTTCTTGTAATGTAACAACGATTGTTATTCGTATTAATAATACTCACTATAATTAATAAGAATTATGATTCATAGACCAGTAACTAGATAATTATGTACATCATGCTTTGACTATTGTTTTGGTTTGTGTCAATCCAAATTCAAATTTGATAATGTACATGTGTAAGTTGTAGATGACAATAACTTTAAAAAAAAAAAAAGTTGTAGATGACAAACTGAAAAATATATATTCTTCTTTAAATTACAATGTTAAGTAAATACTCATGAGGTATATAGACTTGAAATATGATTTATAATAATTTTTATAATTATTTATTATCGTATCGAGGTGAATAGCAGATACCGTAATATTTTATCTTGTTTTTTCTTTTTCTTTTTTACTATTTGCTTCTTTTTTCCTTCTAATTCTACTGCCGTTTAGATTACTTTTCTTATAAAAGTAACCTAACTTTTTATTTTGTCTAGGAGTTTTAAAGGTCTAGACAAGTAGACACGGTTTGCCCAAAAATATGTATTTGAAGTGTATTTTATATTTTAGCACCAAAAAAGTGTATTTTATATAGTAAAAGAGATTCATTAAGAGTTGCAAAAAGGAGATTCGTTTATAACAACAAAACCTAGATTAAAGAACACACAAAGTTTAGTACTTCTAGGGAGCACATATGTATGTTCCATGAACATAAAGACAATTATTTGTATTAATTTCTTAGTCATATTTATGTCTCACTTACTCTCTTCCTTACACAAGACATATGCATATATACACACACTGACACACAAGTATATATATGCAATTTCTCTCTGTTCCTTTTTCTACATATATTCGATATAACCACTTTTTGGCACGAAGCTGTTGGATCGTTGTTGGTAAAGAGAACATGATACGTCTCATTTCTCTTCAGTCTCTTTCAAATATTTCCATCTAGATAAAAAGTTTTATCTTAGTTTTCAGAATTTGATCTCACATGTTTCATACAAATCCCATCAAAAATTATCTAACTGCTCACAACAAATGATTCGTTGGATTCTGCGCATCTAAATAGTCATTTACATTTTAAGCAAACATCTGACTAACACTCTAAGCATTGAATTAATAAACATTGGGCTATAATTACCGTATCAATTCCGGTTATCATACGTAGCCACTTGAGTAGCTTTTCTCTTATCAAAAACATTATAATTATTTTCTATCTTATAACCAATGTTCGGTTAATTTTCTTCCAAATCCTACCGTTTCAATTACGATATGCCCACTAACGATTACTTCCGCGTTTAAACTATCCTATTTGCAAACGCTAAAACATTCTGAATAAACCAAATAACTCGTCGTTTTAAAAAAAAACAAACACAATTACAGCAGCGACACTTGTGCAAATATAATCTCTCTGTTTTTTGTTTTTTTAACCAAGAATAGTCCGTTAAAACTGTATACATATGGTTAACGCTTAAGTAACTTGCTTGCTTGCTCCCCAAGAAAGTAACTTTTATCAGTTTTGTTAAGAACTTACCATAGGCTTCACAATTGCCAGAAGAATGTTGGCGTAGGCCACTCTCCAAATTTAGTTTAGAGCACTGCAATGGAGATACAACGCAGTTTTGGACAGGTTAGAGGAATGATTTTGATATGGAGGTGAATAAAAAGTAGAGAACGAAACTGAGACATCAGGCTTACTTGTAGATGTAAGAGATGATTCCAAGGATCACACAGAGAAGAATAATGTCGATGCAGAAGTTGCGGCTGGATCTCATCTGAAATCCCCAACCAATTTTAGCATAAGAGGTGTGATGAGAGAATAATAATAACAAGGCCTGGTGATTAAAATTTTTCAAGAAACGGTTTCTGTTACCTGCACAAGCTGTTGCTTGAGCCGAACATTGGTGTTCTTCAAATCCGAAGTTGCTCCATCAACCTACAACAATCGTGGAGAAATTATATGTCTAGTATTTTCTTCTACTGACTAGCGAGGAGGAAGAATCATCAAAGGAAAATGAATCTCACCTTTGTTTCCATTTCATCCATTAATGGGACTTGCTTGTCAAGTTCCTGAAATCGAAAAATGTAAACCTCCATCGGATAGAAAAAATCTATTGTTACATACATACATGGGGCACGAGAAAAAAACAAACCTCGTTCATGTCACGCGCCAAGTTCTTCAGTGCGTCCAAACCTTCAGATATGACATCAAGACCCTCGTCCTGAAGAAAAGATAGATCATACGTCAATTCGAATTCTCATTGACGAATGAAAAACTAAAAGCTGATCCATGAAATTCACCTACCTGTTTCTTTCTTCTGGTCTCATATTCTTGTCGAAACTGGCTGGATTCTTCAGTTTGCTGGAAAAAACCATCATCCATGTCTTCCTCTAATGTTAACCAGGGAAGAAGACATAAAACTCAGTTTATATTTAACGCTCTTGTGTGGTAAGGAGAAAACAGGAAGACGGGGAATATTCACTACCAGATATATCAAACTTGATGTTATTGTTAGGTGCAGAAGCACCTCCCCAGTCATTAGCTTGCTTTGCTGCATGTGCATTGCCATCAGGTATCGCTTGAATCCTATCAGCTAGCGCGATAACTAGATCGCAGCGGGATTCTCTTTCCTCTTTCGTAAGCCCTTTGACCTGTGTGTATACAATGCAATTATAATCCAAAGTTTGAACACAACCAAATTGATATTCCTCATCTTCACTCATTAGTGGATTAACGATAAGTCGTTAAAGCTAACCTTCTTAACGGCGAGTTTCTGCAGCTTCACAACATCTTCAACTAAACGAGCTTTTGTTCTTCGAACCTCAGCATTCATGGCCACCCCTGCAGCTCTATTGTTCTCCGTTGATGCCAACTCCGCTTTCTACATAGTTTGATACAAATTTAACCAAAACAACGTTAAAGAGTCACTGAAACGAAGCAATTTCTCATGAATCATAATTGAATTGGAAAAACAACATGATGTTTCATCTTTGATCACTTAGAATTTGGCAGATCCAAGAACTGTTCTCGTTCTTAAACATCAACTCTATCTATAAGGATAAACCTTGGCACTCAACAGATCAAAATTTTAGAAAAGATTTCGTGCATTCTCTCCCTTCAACGAAGCAGAATCCAGAACAGAGAAATCCAAAACTATGTTAAACAATTCCACAATCGTGACCAAATGAGCAAAGAAAGAACAATTTTGAAACAGTAGAACAATAATTTCAACCCAATTCGATTAAAACGAATACTAATCGATAAGTTTTCCAACAGAGGGGTAGCAACAGATCAAAAAAGGGGAATCTAGGGTTTCAAAGGAGAGAGAGAGGGAGTAGGAGACGAACACGGAAAACAGAATCAATATCGGAATCAATGGAGGTGAAGAGGCGAGAGAAGGCATCGTCGCCGGAAGCGCCGAGCTCGCGCTGCTTGTCGACGTCGTACTTATCGTACTTTTTGCAAATCTCTTCGACTCTGAAGATAATATCTATGACCGGCATCTTTTTCTTCTTCTTCTCCAATGTCTCCGATTTGGTCCGTGTTTCTTCGTCACCCCCTGAACCTCTCCGTTCTCCATTTTTGGACTCTCCAGAAACGAGACGCAGAGCGTAAACGACGGAATTTGAAGTATTAATAGTTGGAATTTTTTTTCCAAAAATAATTTTAGTAATTCGAAATTCAGATATATGTAATTATATTCGGCCCAAGGCGAAAAAAATAATATTCCGCCCATACTGGTAAATAGTCATATGGGCTTCGTTACACCAAGTTCTTTGTCCAACCAAATTCTTTTTTTTTTCTTCAAATACAGAAAAAAATATATTTAATTTTATACTATTTACAAATAATAAATTTTATTTTTTTACAACGGATGAATCGGATTTTTTTTTTTGATAATTCAGATGTTCCGGATTTTTGACCCGACTAATTCTTGGATGACGTGGCTCGTTGGATATCTGCATCATGTGAATCATCCGGACCGAAGCCTAGAAACCAATATGTCCAGCAGAAAAAATGTTGTATTCATTGGAATTCGAAGCGGAGGCACGAGATTTTCTATTGTGGCTCCGGTCCTTGTACCACTAGACCAATCCCATTGGGTTGATGAATCAGATTTAGCTATTTATAAATTATAATAGATGTGATCACAAAGAATGACTTCAACAACGATTTTACGATGGAAATTTTTTTCTTCAACACACATATTTAGGAAAATCCGTTCCATGTGTTACAACTTACGATAAACAACTTTATCCATAACACACGATACCATGATCAGTTTGTTAAACGGATTACTCTATTTTATAATATGCTAGAATTTCATATTAGCTTGCATCCATATTCTGCAACAAAACATTTTTTTTATCAACTAGTGAAACAATGAGCTTCCACGCTTCAAATACATTTCTTAATTTACTAGTAATATACACCACCAAAAAGTGATGATATCAAGTCAAATAGGGCGGTATGGAGTGGGACTTGGGATTTAATGTCACATTTAAAGCATACTGTATCTAACGTCACTGTTTGCTAGAAACTTTTGACAAGTTCTTGTATGATTGCAATATATAAACTATATATATTGTCCACCACAACATATCTTCATGTTCTTAGCTGCATATCAGTCACCGGAAACATATAAAAGATGACCGGAAAAGGAGAAACTAAACACTCAACGGAGGTTGGCGGCGCGGTCCGATCTCTACAAGAGACTCCCACTTGGGCTCTGGCCACAGTTTGTTTCTTCTTCATAGCTGTTTCCATTTTCATCGAGCGTCTCATCAATCTTCTCTCCACTGTAAGTACAAAAATGTGTTGTATAGATTAATGAAAACAAAACATAATTTTTTCTAAAGTATGATTCAATATATGCATGCTGTACATACTTCTTTTATACAAATTCTTGTTAGTTTTTTTTTTTTATCGCAAGCTTATTTTTTAATTTACTCAGATATTATTATCATTATCCAAATATATATAGTGGATGTATTTAGTCACAAAAATGGTATTTTACATATTTTCATCAATATTAGCTAGAGGTCGATTTTTCGAGATTCTCAGTTCGAATATTTGGATACCAAAAGCTGGTTATAAATGATATGTAATATTATGTTCATGGATCTCACAAGCTGGCTACGTACACTTATATATGTAATATGTATGAGCTTGAGATTGGCAAGGCCAGCCCTCAACGGAGCCAGATGAAGCAATTGCATGTAGCCCCCATTAACCCATTTTAAGGGGTCCATTTAACATTAAAAAATATATAGAGTTAATAATTGAAACCCACCTTTAATAAAAAAAGAAGATATAATAGAGTAAATATCGGATCATATTCTACATTTTTTTCTTCTAAATAGTGTAATATCTAAATTTTTGAAAATTCAATATTTATGGGCTCTACAAAACAAAAAAAACACATGCATAATAATTTAATTAAAAAAAATATCTACCATCTAAAAATATGGGCGGCTTTAGTATTTTCTTTGTGGTGTCAATTATCTCAGGATTGGCCCTGGAGATGGACTGTTACAAAAATTTATGCATACAAAACACACTTAAAAAGGAATACACCTCTAACTAACATGAGTTGAAAATTTATTATTTTCTTGTCATTTTTTCTTGTAGAGACTTAAGAAAAATAGAAAAACATCGCTACTTGAAGCCGTAGAGAAGCTCAAATCAGGTAAAACTCCATCCATTTCGCATAAAATTTAGGGTATTTAATGATTAATTATTTTCGATTATAAAAAACGACATTGCTTTTGGGATTTTTGACACTCAATTAAAATATTTGTTTCAAGTTATATTAACTGAAAGAAATCTGAAGTTTTGATGTTATGTACGGGACGCATGCAGTTCTAATGGTGCTAGGATTCATGTCACTCATGATAAATGTCATTGAAGGAGAAGTTTCGAAGATATGCATTCCCACAAAATACGCAAATCGAATGTTGCCTTGCCATAAAACCATAACATTACTTGATGTTGAAGATGATGAAGATGATGATGGTCATGACAACAACCTCTTTCATCAATGCTCCAAGGTTCTTCTTAATTCACCCTTTCATCATTACTCTCACTAATCACCAAAAAAAAAAATAAGAAAGCTAGAAAAAAAAACACATTTTCTGCATTTTTTCACTGGGTTCTTTTATTTATTCCTGTTTTATGACAAATTTTTGTATTGTTTTTCTTCGCTTCTATAGAAGAACACAAAGTAACCACCGACAATTATAAATACAATTTTCTTCTATAACTCTTTCTTTTATTTTTCTTCTCTATTACTCTATGTTACTCTAATTTTCATTACTCTAACGTACAACACCAACGACACCATATGTATTTGTTATCAATCACATAATTTTGCAAAAAAAAAAATTATTTATGTTACCAATTGAATGAAAAACATGAAAATTGTCTGATATATTATTATGTCCTTATTGAATTAATTGTGTTTTCTTTTCATTTCATGATTTTGCAGCTTTTTCAAAAGAAAAAATGTTGTTTACAATTCTACCAATTTGTAGTTTCAATCAGAATTTTTTTTTTTTGTTAAACAGTTTCAATCAGAGTTTTACAATTGATGCTTAACGCTTCAAAATTCTGAATCCAGCAAAATTAACATATATAGCATCTAGAAATTGTACGTTAAAATGGTCGACAAAACAAATTGTGCGTTAAATGTCAAAATCATTTTGACATTGACACTAACCATCGGCATCGAGGTCAACCGTCAACGTGGTCCAATAATAAACTGTGTTTTTTTTTTTTGATTTTCTGTTAAATAATAACAGAAGTCAGAATACAATATTGACTGATTGTGACGAAAGTAGTCTCGCCATTGACTGTTTGGGGTTAGTTATATATACACCGGAAAAAGACATTTCGAGTGGGATATTTATTTGTTTTACTAGTAGGTTTAAAAGCATAATTAATTCTCACAAGCTAATCCAATTTCATAGAATGTAATTTACAGGGGAAGACGTCATTAATATCAGAAGAGGGGTTGACTCAGCTGAGTTTCTTCTTCTTTGTGTTGGCATGTATGCATATTCTCTATAATCTTGCCACTCTTCTCTTTGGAATGGCCAAGGTAAATTTATATATGTCTAATGATATATAGACCACTCTTCCAAATACTATATTCATCGAATAATTTGATAACAAATTATATATATATATATATATATATATGTTAGTAAACCCTTTTTCAAAAAAAAAAAAACAAATTATATATGTAGAAAATATAGTCACCTATTTCGAAGAGAACGTTGTAAGAAATAAAAATTGAAAAAAAAATTATGCGATAAAATATTATAGACGGAAGGTCTAAAACTTTCACGTTTAACAAAAAAAAAAATTATAACATCATATTTCTATTTTTTATTATCTAACTTTTTATAATTTTAACATAGATGAGAAGATGGAAATCGTGGGAGGAGGAGACCCAAACGGTGGACTATTTAACAAATAACGGTGAATTTTTTTATTTTTTTTTTGCTGCTACGTACTAAAATGGTGATCCATGCAATATCAATAATTTTTTAGCGAATAGTTTTTTGTTAATATTTCCGAATAGTACATACTATTTAAAGATCCGAATAGTAAATGTGGTTTAGAATAACAAGAGAAACCACATTTAAAGATACACTATTTAGAGATCCGAATAGGTTTAGAATAACAATATCAATGAAATTATGTTAAATTAATTAATAATATATGTATTGTTTAAAGATACGAATAGGTTTAGAATAACAAGAGAAACCACATTTGCTCGACGACACCTGAGTTCTTGGACTGAACCATCCATTCAACTTTGGATTGTAAGTTCGTACATGCTCTTCATCTTTTAATTACTTTATTAACATATATCGTAATTAACTATAAACAATAATTAAGTTTGTTTTTTCTTAGAAATGTTTCTTCAGGCAATTTTTCAACTCGGTGGCGAAAGTCGACTACCTCACTCTCCGCCATGGATTTATCTTTGTTAGTATATCTCAAGTTTTTGTCAATGAATAATTAAGGTTCTATAAATAAATGCATTTTAAGTTAATATGTTAATTTGAATATTATCTCAGGCTCATTTATCGGCCAATAATTCTTTCAACTTCCTAAAGTACATACAGAGATCTTTACATGAAGATTTTAAAACTGTGGTTGGTATCAGGTACATATATATATATATACGATAATACGAATTTTGTGTTTAGATTTGTATTTAAATGACATTTAAGTAACAAAATGTCATCTTCCGAAGCATATAAATGAAAGTTTCTTATAATATATTACAGCCCTTTAATGTGGCTAATCGTTGTCATCTTTATGCTCCTAGACGTTCATGGTAAGTTAGTTTGGATATTTAATATTCATAGCTTTAATTTAAATAGATTTAGTGATTCATTTTCACCTTATATTTTTCTTCTTCTTCTTAATCATCAGGTTGGAGGGTATATTTTTGGATGTCATTTGTGCCACTAATAGTAAGAGCTAAAATTATTCTATAAATTTAATACTACCTCTGTTTCATAATAAGTGATGTTTAAGGTTTTTGCACACCTATTAAGAAAACACAAATTCTTCATTTAATTTACCTCTTTTTCTTAAAAATATCATTAACTACAACAAATTCAACCAATGAAAAAATACTCAGCATTATTTCATTGGTCAAAAAAGTCAAATACATTTAAATTTTGCATAGAAACTACAAAACATCACTTAATTTGAAACAAAAAAAATCTTCTAAAACATCATTTATATTGAAACGGAGGTAGTACTAATTAACAAGATGTGTAACTAATAGTATAATTGGATGAAATAATTGTGATGTAGATGGTTCTTGTGATCGGGACGAAACTAGAAGTGATAGTGGCTAAAATGGCGGTGGCATTTAAGGATAATAACAGTGTGATTAGAGGAAGCCCTCTCGTTGAGCCAAACGACAAGTATTTCTGGTTTTGCCATCCTCGTTTCCTCTTAACCATTCTACACTACACGTTGTTTCTGGTAATCCTTTCTACACTACATGACGTCTTTTCCAATGCTTCATCAAAATTCCAACATTTTTTTTTGAAATAACAAAAATGGATCTTGTTTGTTGGTGTGACATTGATACAGAACACCTTCGAGATGGCATTTTTTGTGTGGATCACTGTAAGTTAAATTCTTTACGTTCCTCTGAATTTAACATTTTTATTATATGGTTATATAACAGAACGACAAAGAACAAAGAAAATTGATATATCTAATGTATTATTCGAATTTTTTAACTGTGAAATTTTAGTGGAAATTTGGGATTAACTCTTGCTACCATGAAAACCGAGAGGTTGTCATCACACGACTCGTTTTAGCGTAAGCACGATTTTCTATTATTTTTTTTACCAATTTCTTTGTTTTATTTCAACAATTTTAATTCATTTTCCTCAAAATTTTACGTTTTTGTATAGTAAATTATCTTGTTAATTAGTATATAATTTATAGGGTGACAGTCCAAGTCTTGAGTAGCTACATTACACTACCTCTTTATGCCCTTGTAACTCAGGTAAGTCCATATTTATAAAACATTTAAATTAAATAGTCACACCGTATTTTTAGTGAATGTTTAGAATTATTATACAAATTATTAATGTTAGTTTGATCTCGTGATCTGAATTTGATTTGGATGCATATAATACGTATGTGTAAATATAGATGGGGTCAAGCTACAAGAGAACAATCTTAGAAGAACAAATAGCAAATGTGTTAAGGCAATGGCATGGTAAGGTTCGAGACAAGAGGAAGCGAAACCAAACGTCGGAAACCGACAACAACGGTAACAGTAGTAACGGTGATCATATCGATTCTGGCGAGAGTCCGACTAAGTCGGAAGTTGTTTCCGATTTCAGATTTTCAGGTAGACAACCACCGATAGTACACGAAATCTCGATACAAAGCAAGGCCGAAAAGTGATAAGATTGATGGAAAGTGAGGAAGGGGTTGTTGGTAGTGAATGAAGAGAAGAGTTTAATTAGAAGTTTAGAGCTTATGTAATATACTAATTAGGGAGTGTAAGTGATATGTGTATGCAAACCAATGACACATAATGTATGTGAGGCTGGATTTTCACTGAGATTGATATATTGTTAGAACAATATGGCATTAGTTGATTCACAATCTCATTCCTCTCCAACGGTGTAACTAATTAAAGATTCATAACCAGAAGCCTAATCTCTAAATTATAACAAAATTAAGACCGAATCTAGTAAAATTCGATTTGATACGGTTTCTGGTGAAAAAGAACAAAAGTTCTGAAACGTAAAAGAATTGTTTGAAGCCATCTTTCTTATTGTGAGGACATTGTAAATTATATATACTTGTAGAGAATGACAATGTCACATTGTTACCATCTTTAGCAAATCAGAAAAAGAGACTTATACTTATCTCTCTATTGTTCTTTGAAAAGCTCGCGACCGATGACAATCCTTCTGATCTCGCTTGTCCCTGCACCGATTTCATATAGCTTTGCATCTCTCAGAAGCCGTCCTGTTGCATATTCGTTTATGTATCCATTTCCGCCTAAACATTGTATTGCCTGCAACATCATCAAACCCAAATATCTTAAAGTCTTACAAGAAAGGTAAACAGCCAGACACTTAAAATGTGTAGTTATGTGCCCTTCAGAGATTTGTTTTGCTGGTAACCATCAGAGAGATGAGACAGTACGCTATCGTGACAGTAACTTTAAAAGCTGATGAATTCATCCAGATAATGAACTCAATGTTCAAGAAGTACGCATGTTCAAGAAGTTACCTGTAAAGCAACCTGTGTTGCTCTTTCGGCTGCACAAAGAATAGTTCCGGCGCAATCCTATAATACACAAGGAGGCTAATATTACGTTTTGGTGGCGGAGCAATATTATTGAGGATCCTTTTCATAATAGAAAACCAGAAGGGAGGATTGTTCATTTATCAAATCACCTTTGGGTCAACTTTCCCATTGTCACACTCCCTCGCAACAGAGTAGACGTATGACCTGAGATGCCAAAGCAACATCTTTTTCCATTAAGCTAATTTTTTCGGATGTATGGACAAAATGCATTCTCAGAGTTTTGAAAGAAATTTTTCTTCTACCTTGAAGACTGTAATGCAGTGTACATGTCAGCAACTTTACCCTGAAATTATCCAACAGAATCATTTTTAAGAGTATTACGATTAAAGTCGATATATTTCGGAAACGTTTATGTGAAGGATGATCAAGATCAACCTGTATAAACTGGAACTCCCCAAGTGGACGACCAAACTGTTCTCTCTGTCGAATATAGGGAAGTACAGTGTCGAGGCATGCCTGCATGATCCCTAAGGGACCAGCCGCTAAAACAAGTCGCTCCAAATCCAGACCCGACATCAGAACATACACTCCTGCACGTACAAAACCGATGTACATAAGAAAAGTATAGAAAGGGGGGCTTGTAGTAGAACATTACTCCCTTACAATACTTAATGCTTCGATCTCAGATAGTAGACCATATCATATTACTAGAGAAAATAGACAATGCAATGCAAAATTATCCATCAACCTAGAGAAATCAAGAGTAAAACGATGAAGTTGCAGCAATCAAAACCTTTTCCTTCCTTGCCAAGAATGTTTTCTTCTGGAACAAAGCAATTCTCAAAAACAAGCTCACACCTGCTCAGAAGAGACAGGTAGATATCAGAGAAAAAGAGGCAAAGAAAAAGGACTTTGATTTAAATCAGAGATCTTTATCCTGAGTATTACGTGTCGCTTCCCCGCATTCCCAGTTTGTCCAATTTCTGAGCAGTACTGAATCTGAAAAGCCACCACAATCAGAAATGGATTTAATAAAAGAACTCTCTCTGAACTCGCCCTCTGAATTCTCTTTCTCATTCTTTTTACTAATATCATAGAAAGGCAGTTTCAACTTTGTTAAACAAGATTGAGAAAAAAGTATACCCGGCCATTCCTTTCTCTATAACGAAAGCTGTGATTCCTTTAGAACCTGCTTTTGTATCAGTTTTGGCGTAAACAACCTGATCGAACCAAATAAAAAAAAACAAATGGTAAGTGTGTATGCCACTAAATAAAATCAAATTTCAGAAGTTAACAACATATAAGCTAAACTGCATTACCAGTGTTTCAGCAGACGGACCATTAGTGCACCACATCTTGTTGCCATTTAATATATAACCACCATCTACCTTATCAGCCTTGCATTTCATGCTGACAACATCTGAACCGGCTGTAAAGAACATAAAACTAAAATCAGAACGAAGAGTTCACTCTAGTATGTGTGTGTCCTTCTCACACTCTCTCTCTTTATCCAAACGATATGATCTTACCATTGGGTTCACTCATTGCAAGAGCACCAACATGCTCTCCACTGATAAGCTTCATAATAGGAAATCATTAGTTAGCTAAACGCTAACGAGATTTCAAAAGAAAAAGGTCAACGGAAACATGCAGCAGTTCACAAATAAAGAAAATCAAAGTCAAATATCAGTCTAACACCGGTTGTTAATTTTCTGATAAACCCATTAGCATAGCAGTGACCTGCAAGCTCAGACGAAACCGTACCTTTGGTAAATACTTCTGCTTTTGGGCTGTAGTTCCATTCCTCACCTGTAAAGTAGTAATAAATCTTCACTCTTGGCTTAAGAAACCTCAGATATTTGCAAAAGTAAGTTTGCGAGCCCTATATTTACCAATTGATTGATGCAAAGGTTGGAGTGGGCACCGTAAGACAGAGCAACTGAGCCCGAGGCCCGACTGATCTCCTCCATTGCTATACAATGATACAAGTAACCAAGACCTAGACCTCCATATTCCTCTGCGCGTAAACCAGAGGATTATGGGTTTAGGTTCCCTTCTAGACATAATTGAACTAGTAGCAGAAGCATTTGATCAGTGCAGGGATGTACCTGGTGCAGTGATTCCATGGAGATTGAACTCACCCATTAGCTTCCATAAGTTTACATCCTAGTTAAAAAGTATAAAATATTAGATTTGGTAGATATATTAGCAACAAAAACCTTAAGAGGATGGAATTAAAAGACTAGAAGACAGACAGACCTTGGGAAATGAATTTGTTCGATCGATTCTTTCTGCATGAGGAGCGATAATATCTTGTGCAAACTTGGATACACTTTCTTTAAACTGCAGTTGCAATGCAGGCAGAGAGAAAATATCAACGAAAAACAAAAAAAAACAAAAATTACAGGTCGAAAATGGATTCAAGAATGTTTGATGAATGAAATGAAAAATCAATATCAAATCTTTATGATGGATATATAACATTGCAAAAACCATAAAGTCCAAGAAAGGAAACAAAAAGAGAGGAGGAGAGTGTTTCCAGACAGCATCGACGAAAGACAAAAGCTCCTCTACTAAAACACAAAGCAGCTGAAACAAAGTTAAATGCGGAGTTCTATCCAATTCCATGTTTCACAAACACACCATCAAATTCACTGACTTATCTCTCAGATCATTTCAATTTGAATGTTTGTTGATAGCCATGTGAAAACCCAGTGAAAGTCGAAAGCTATACTAGAAAACACCAATTGAGCTTTTCCGCTTTTTGGGTAACTCTTCAGCTCCTTCAAGGCCTAATGTATCAAAAAAAAATTTCGAACACATGCACAATGATGATCTTTTGGAATTAAGACAGTACACACAAGAAGCGATCACCAATCAGAAAATACAGACGCACTCACACAACGAGAAGCACGGATTATGGAGAGATAGAGAAAGAGAACCTGTAACTGAGTGTCGTCGAATAAGAGGGACGATGATAGAGAAGAGAAGTGCCTCCTCCGAGTTTTGACGGCGTAACCAAGAATCGATCTGCCGGCAAAAAACCTCTGCATCTTCGATATTCCGGCACGGTGTAAATTTGTAAATGATTCGACAAAAATCCTTTCTTTAACCAAACGGGCTTTTTTATTAGAGAACCCAAATACTACGCTCTAATCGAAATTAAAATAATAATAATAACTAATGAACAAGAAGGTGATGATAAGGATGGAATTAGAGATATGAAAAATGAGTCATGGTCCATAAGGTTCCGTAAACCACTTTGATATTTGTTACTCTCCCTCCCATACCATCTTTGTCGTCTCCATTATACCACTAAAAACTAATTATCTAATCTTATCATATCAATCACACTCTAAATTTGCTCTACAGTTGAATAAAGTGGTTGAAGTTGGAACATTGAGCAAATGCAATGACATTACAAGAACATAAACCACATCACATCTCTTGCTCCAAATACTCAATGCCCCTGCTAAAATTTATTTCACATTATATATAATCTTTGCCGTTTCCAAAATGTAAGTTTTTTTTTTTCAAAGAGTCAAGGAGATGAACAAGAGCTGATTGATTTTTCTTCTTCTTTCTATTAAACAAAACAAAATAAAAATTGGAGCCCCACATTTACAAATGCTGTTTCTCCTACTGTAGAACAGCTTTTTTTTGGAGTAGACTATCGACGTTTCCCTCCCCAAAAAAACCCTATCGAAAATACATTTACCCATCAAAAGCCTCCTTTAATTTTTCCCATCTTTCATTCACTTTTAAATAAACCTGTCTGCTCCTTTGCAAATAACACAACCTGCAACGACAGAGAAACTTCAGATTCAGAGAGTTGATATTAGCATAAAGGATTGCAAATGTCAAGAACTCACACTAGCTTTTACCTTGCATGAGAGCCTGAAGGTGCCAAGCACCGAATCATCCCGGCAAAATTACAAACAAGTCGAGGAGGCTATACATGCGGTGGTATCATCCAAACAAAAATTCATATCATTCCGAGTCTGAATCAATCGAGAGATACAGCCGAGGTCTTACTGAACGCTTCTGGCGAGGAAATGAAAAAGGACTATCTGATCTTTGTCTACTTGCCTTCTCTTGTCTACTGTCATTCATCCCCAGAAGCAACGACGCTGCAAGCAAGCAGTTCATACAGTCAGTAGCAAATCAGTCATTAATACATATCTTTCCTGCTAATGCAACAGTGCATATTAGTCATAAGCGCAACAAGCAGCATTAAAGATCCCTTGATGAAAAAAAAGAACCAAATCAAGTTTCAGTTAGGGGAACGAACCAGTCTCTGACAAAGTATCCAAAGCACCCTCCTCCCTCTTTGATACTGGGTTGATTTCGTTAAGTCTGTTTGCACCTATCGTTCTACCGTGATCACCGAGCCTAAGAGAGATCCAATCATCACTGGGGATTCCGTTTGACATCTCAGCCTGATTTCTGAAATCAGACTGAGCTGAGGTCTCTGGTCTTGTCGGCAGAAATATCTGAAGCGAAGGGTCGTCTCTACTAAATGCCAGAGGATTGTCGACTAATCCATTGTTTGCATCTGCTTCCGATCCTGGAACCATAGGTATAGATGGCAGTGATGTATCTGGAGCCATGGAGTAACCACTATTTATTGCAGGGGCACAGTTCAGTGGACTGGGCTGCAAACCAACTAAACCCTCTGATACATCACCATCAGATGCAAATAGTTGGAACCCGGGGCCTCCTTGGGTTTCTGAAGAAAACTGCCAAAGGTGCATATCATAGTCATCATCAGCGTTGGTGAAAAGACCCAATCCCGAATTTCCCCCAGCCACGGCGTGAGGGTCTTCATTATACGAGTTAATGATACCAGGTGGGTGCAATGGAAAATTTACCCCGCCATCAGCTTGATTCTCATTGTAGGCAGGCCCTGCAGTGATCACAACATCATTTTCTTCATCAGAATCACTTAGAACAATGACTTCATTATTACTAGCTGCTGCTGGTTGATGATTCCTATCAGGAAAGTTATAGCCTGAATCTACATTCATGGATAGAGAATCAAGTTCCATCCCGTTGTTTCCAAAATCAAAGGTTCCAAGAGCATCCTGATTTACGCTAGGGTCATCACCATCCCTACCACTTCCAGTGGCACTACTGCTCATTGGTATAATATTTTGCTCCTGATACCCAAGCTTCTCTTGCCTATTACTGGAAGATAAACCATTAATATTAGGTTTGCTAACTTCCCAATTGCCATTGCGATTCTTCCTTATTCCAAGTTTCAGAGGGGTTGGGCTATCTGAGCAACCTTCTTGTTTAATTGGTGTTAGCATTTCCATCTTGGGTTTAATCTCATCAATCGTGGGGAAGAGACTACCATCAGGTTGGTGCCATTGTGATAGTTCCCCTAATTCCCTGCGCTCACTCTCACTTTTGAATTTCCCACGCCAAGAACCATCAGGCTTCATTTCAATCTCAGTCAACTCTGCATCACAATGTCTCATCTGCCATGCAGGAAGACGATCTTTATAAATGTACTAGATGAATTTAATCATAGAAATATCAAGAATTCTAATATCTACAAAAATGTACCTTTGATGTGATTCGGTTAAAATAAGGATCCACGATCATATGCTCAAGAGAGTAGTTCTTCAGACAAATAGGACATTGCCACTGTAGTTAAACAAACCACATAACAAATAAACTCAGTAAAACAATAGGAACAGCCCAATTGTCTAGACTATGATAGAATACCTGCCTTTCTGGAACGTTGATTCAACTCCACAAACACCTCAAGGTCAAAACATCCCATGTGCACACAGGGTTTAAATCTCCCAGCAACTTTCATCCTAGAGCCGCTCATCTAATGACACAAACAGAAACGTACATATACACGCCAAGTCAATAAGATAAAACAACAACTATGTGATTGCAACAGCCTAATAAAAATGAGTTATAGTCTACTAAAGTGACTTACAGGACACCGGAGATTAAGACCAAAGAAATCAGCGACAACCTCAATGTCACTGTCACTGTCGTCATTATCATTTCCAGCTGCACCTCCAATGCATCGACGTACACGCGCAAGAGCATCTTCAAAAGGCTCGCCTTTAGCCTCCTCTGGAATCATATTTAGGACCTAGATGAAAAATAAGAGTGAATTTAAAGGAAAAGCACAAATAGCTAATGTTCTGAGCATTGAAGAACACTAGAAATAGTGATGAATATAGAAATTTTACACAGATTCCTTTGGAAGCCAATTCTCTGTCTTCTACTCACAGAGTCAATGCCATTTTTTAATTAAAATCATGTATTTATTTTCCCCATGATTGACTAAACTTTTTTAATGTTTCTCATGCAGTAAACAAGTACCTGTTGCAGAGTCCTTCGCTTCACAAGTCTTACACCCAAACAAAAACTGCGGGAGTCACATCCACTCAAGGATATCTTGTTAATTCCATCCCTAATACAAGGTGTAATCTGCCAAAAAAATGCGATGGGAGCATACTACATTACGAACAGCAAGAGCTTAATTTTTGAGAAAGCATAGTGTTATATAACAACAAAGAAATGTTGCTGATAGGGATGAAAAACATACAATAGGTCCATCATCGCGCCCATTGGCCCCCAGAAGCTGTGACCCAGGTCGGTTAATAGCACGAACAGGTACACCTGTAAGATGGTAATGATTTAACCATGAACCAATATCAGCTAGAATATAGCAAAAGTACTGAGTTTTACAATACCAAGAAAGTTAGATACATTTTGAAAGCAAATTATTCCAAGGATTTAATGTCTAATCATACACGTATGATTATATGTTTTGAATCCCATGTTACTCATTTTACTAAGGAGATGCTAATAACAGAAAATTAGTTTACATATAAAGCCCAAGCTGTTAATTTCACTTGCATACCATTGACCTGCAGATCAGCATATTGAGGCCACTGCATCCTAAACTGAACTTTGTCATTCAAGAGCATACACCAAGCCTGAAACAAAGCGCACTGCCAATTAGAAAATTCATACGCATACATAATGTTATATATCTCACCTACTTGTAAAACCAACAACCTGAACATCGTACTCCTGTTTCACCAATAAGTCTTTGTCTGTCCTTGTTATTTGAAAAGTTCTGTCCACACTCTGCATTGGGTTTGTACTGAAAATTTTGCAGAGTACAAGAAAAACAACAAACATCAATTACAAAGTTTAAGCAAGTGTTGTGAATCTAGCTAGGAAACAGCCATGATTCAATTTCTCTAAATACTAGAATGAACATAAGTCCCATCTCAAACGGCTAAGTGGCTAGGGTTCACCTCATGCCTCAGATGAAATTAACCCCACATTCAGAAACAGTATGCAGTGCGTAAGAATTAGATCTAACGCTTCATCCCTCGGCAGAAAAAAATATACGACAAAAAAGAGACATGCTTCAGCTTTCTAATCTAAAAAGTGCTAATAATTGTACTTTTAAGACTGGGATTAAAAAGAACATAAATCTAAATACAATATCTACCAAAAAAAACTTGATATACTTACCCATCAGTTGGGATGTTCGTAGCAGTCAATCTCACCGGAAACAATGGATGTGCCACTGTGAGCCAAAATCTGCAAATTAAAAACAATGTAAGACAGCCACAAATAAACTAATAAGTCATAACCTGGTTAACATAAAGATAACATTCTATTTTTGCAACAAAGTTATAATTGTCTTCAATGCAGGAGATATATGAACAAAGATCAAACATGAGGATCAGGAGATATACAAATAAAATTTTAGTCATCAATCTCACAGTCAGGAGAAAAGAGGAAGTTCTTGAGCATCTTACGGGTCAGCTCGGGTAAGTCGGCATATTTCACAGTAAAATGAATCAGGAAGCGGTGGATTTCCTTCCATAGGCTTTTCCGGGATAATAACACAGCCAACATGCTCCCAGACATGGCATCTCCGATCCTCGCACTGAAAATTACAAATCATAAATGAAACCAGAATTTATCACTAAAATTTTACAGAGCCATAAAACACCCGGAGCTACTGCTAACGCAAACAGGAGTTGAGACAAAAGTGTAGTAGACTTACCTGTATCATTGACTCCGTCTCCAGTGAGCTTCCACAAATACACCGAACTTTAATATCTGGTTTAAAGGAATCTTCGGGCTCTCCCTTAACTTTCACATTACTGATATCTGAACTAACTTGTCCTTTTGATGTTAAGTCACTTACACCAGATGCTTGCATTCTCCTGTGGAAAACACAAATTTATTGCAGTGGAAAGAAAAGTCTATCACTGTGCACAAGGCGAAAACATGGCATGCCATAAGAAATCCATGGCTAAAGCAAGCATTACCTATATGTATCGTTCACTAGTTTTGCAACTTTTTCCCTTGCCACGGCATCCTTTTTAGACCACAACCTGGCCGCTGTCAGTGAACAGTAAGTAATGGAGATAAAAATGCTTATCAGGAGATGGTGCGCCAGCACTGAATTTCTTCCTTTGATCACATGAACAAATAAACATGAGTGCTCAATATACCTTGCTCTTCGGAAAGAATGGCCAAGATCCGCTCGACAAGGTCCTGCACAAGCCAAACAAAGAAAACGTAGTTTACAACAACGACAATCCAGATTGCAATGCCAATTAAGCCTATGAGCTCCATGAAAATACATGCTTTTCCAGGTAGATGGATATGCCAGAACTTCACTATTAGCAACTCCGGTACAATTTATGACAATATTATCCCCCAAAAAAGTGAGAGACATCCAATTATTACAGAGTTCCAACCATAATACTTGTGCAAGATTAGCAGCAAAGTTACCTGCTTCTTTCCCTGTTTCGAAAGTCCCAGCTGAGTAAGCACATCCTTGAGCTCTTTTATCCGGAAATACGCAAGTTTCTCCTGAAAATACACAGACAGCAGCCATGAACCAAAAATCCAAACATAGGATCTCAATCTCCGCATGTCATGGTGAACCAGACTAAGCCAATATTATAACCATCAGGAAAATCAACAACGCCATTATTTGCTCAATCACCCACCAATCCATCCAAGCCCCCCCCCCCCCCCCCCCCCCCCCCNAGTTCTAGCATTTGTTGTTTCTCACCATCAATAGATAAACACCACCTCTTATTACCAAATTTATAGGCTTAATAACTTTCAGAAACTAAAAAACCTCATTTTCTACTCATCCCGATCTTGAGCAAATTACTAAAACACAAGCTCTTTGAAACCTCAGCTCAATATATCATTATCAACATGTCACGAGTATTTAAAAGTATTTAGGTAATAAGCAGAAATATACAACCAATACCTTGCAACTAGCGACCAAATCCATCTCTTAAACCCTTCCACAACGAAGGCAAGCAGCAGCTCAGTTCAAATCACACAGCCCAAAACTTAGTAACGAAGCCGGAAAAAACTTCAAAGCATACAGTCTCCATACAGCAGCCGATCTAAAAGAAAATGAAATCAAACAAGAAATGATCATCCAAATAAACAATGAATTTTCCTGGAGAAGATTCAACAAAATTCCACGAAAAAGAACAAAATACCCAGGGATCGGATACTGCATATCAAATCATCAGCGAACTGATAAATCAATTGGAGATGTTAGGGCTCCACAGCTTCGATTTCGAACGACGCCGACAATGTTCTTAGTTTTTGGGTTGCTTTTTTTTGTTTTTTTCTTTTCCTTTTTTTGACCAAAACCAGACGGAAGAAATCGATTTCTCTGTAGACGAAAGGAAAAGAAAAAAAGGTAACCGGACCAAATGCCGATTATCAAATCCGGTTTAATTTACTGCAATACGTCCGGGTTAAGTTCCAGTGTGCTCACGTACAGGAACCAAAGAGCGCAACTCTCACCTAACTTCCGTCTTTGTCTTCTTCTCTCACAGAATCGTATCGTATCGTATCGTTTGTTACTTTTTCTAGTATCATCTGGTGTATTCTGATCTCGCCACGTCAAAAGATATGAACCGTTGGATCATCGGGTTGGTTTTATATTCAAAGTTCGTGGCTGTTTCTCGGAAGCACGAAAATTTGGCACTCTCTCACATAGGCACATAACCTTAAATCATTTTGCGTAAAAATCTTCATTTTTATCTTTTTTTTCCTGCGTGCAACTATATAAATCTTGTGAAATCAAGTAATCAAACTCATTTTCTTACATTCAATACTTACTTTGATGTAAATTATGTATTCTTATCTTAGACTGGTTCTTGTTAGTTTTAGATACAATTCAGAATTAGTCAAAACATATTACAAATTCTATTACTGTAGTTTCTAAATTATGTTGTGTATATATTCTTCACATAAATGAGATTTAACTGAAGCAAATATTGTATTAACATTATTTAGAAAACCTTTTTATTGGGTTTGACGACATTATTTGAAACATCTAAGCACCATAAAACTTATAAAAAGCTCATTTCAACGTAATGTATTGTTACAACAGCTTCGTACTTCGAGTCAAACATTTGCCCATATAACCAAATTTTGTCCAATCTCTGAACACCCAAAAAGCCACAGTCCCTTGTTACGTGTTTGAACCTCAGGCCACAACCGGGTAAGATGAACATGTTGCAACACCTGCCAAATTCAAAGTTAAAATCAATGGGAGAGAAAGAGAGCTAAATTTGCGAGGAACAAACCGAACCAAACCAAATTTGTTTTCGATTTCATTTCTTCTTTGCTAAACCGAACTAAACCGAAGTCGAAGTTGGTTAAAAGAACTTACCACACATGTTCTTCCCCATTTCCATCTTGAAGTAGCCATTGTCTCCCCAATCACCTCCCCATGAGTTCTTTATGAGCCAGTACGGGACGCCATCTTCAACTCCATAACCAACTGCTAACACAGCATGGTTTACATCCTGTTCCCACCAAAACTCGGGTTTAATTACCAAATCAAACTGGATCTATGTTGGTAATTGTAACATTTTATAACTCACCATTGAAGTGTTTCCACAGGTAGTGCTAGTAAAAACTCCCTTCTTGTAAAACCGGAACTCATGTACAACCTCAAACGCTACACTCACTGGTCTTACCAATCCAACTGCATGCTTCAGTTCATCTTCTGCACCCTATTGGTATTTTTTTTTAATATATATTAGAGAATGGATCATTTGTGTAGATAGGAGTGAATTGAATTTCAAAATGAGGCTTTACCTGGGTAATGTTGACAGAGTCAAGGACTTGTACACCGATGTTTTCAGCTGAAAATTTGCAGCCACCGTCTTTACCGGTGTAAGGATAAGTTTCCTCTGTGTCGAGCCCACCGTTGTATTTGATGTATTCAAAGGCTTGGGAAGGAAGTCCACCATTGCAACCAAAGTTATTGAAAGTTCCAGCACAATCCACAAGCTGTTGCTCGGACAGAGATATTCCTTTTCCAAATGCCTGATGGTAAGCTGCCTCAAGAGCTCCAGTCGTGCTGAAGTGAAAGTTCCATCATATATATCAGAGATTCTAATCTTGCTTGCATCAAGAAACCACTTGAAAATTCAGGAGATGGTTCGATATGTTTTACCTGAATGTCCAGCAAGATCCACAATGTCCCTGCTCTTTGACGGGGCTAACAATACCATCTTCTCTCCAGTCTTTCTGCAGTTACACAATCTAAGAACTCAGACCCATGGTTTCATATGTGTTGTGAATTATAAAAAATGACCAAGCATCAAAATTTATCTCTAGAAGAGCTCAAGATAAAAAAAAGGAAGGGGATGGTTTGATATATCAAGACTTGATTGCCTGACTTACTGTTTCTGGAAGAGAAGCTTCAGTGAGCTTGTGGTTGCCCTTCAAAGTGGCAGAGCAGTTTTGAGCAGCCCCAAGCCTGTGTTTTTGAAACTCTTGCCATGTCAAATCAGCAAATTCTGTAGAGAGATATTCATTAACATAAACAGCATTTACGTGGCTCAACCATCACCACCACAAGGAAGGTGAACAATCTTAAAGTGAGCCAACTTATAAGCCTATAGAAGCAGAACAATGTTGTCAAAGTTCATTTCTGAATCAAACTATCCTCCTTTCACAGTTTCTATTACTACTTGAATTAAGGCAAATCTCAAATCAAGCTTTTGAGATATCCTCAGATAAGGAGAGAGAGACTTACGATTAACAGAGAGTCTGTAAGGTAAGCCTTTCTTGTTGGTGGATCTGATTAAACCGAGATTCTCCTTGAAAACGGAGAACCGGAGCTTAATCTCCTCCGCGTTCTGATACCTCTTCCCATACCTTCATAACCCCAAAATTTCGCCCACAGTTCTCATCACCGAAATGTAAATTCAATTTAAAAAAAAAGTCAACGGCGAGTACAGATGAGACTATTTACCGGTGAGCGAAGCGAGAAAAGGAGAGAACGTGGCGAGACTGGCCTAAGATCTGGACGACGGTTTCCTCAACTCCCCGGAGACTATCGGAGACCATCCTGATTGGATTGGATTCATCGAATCCAATCTCTTCCGCCGTCGCCGCCGCTAAGAGAATCAACAGGATCGCCGAAGATAGGATTATTCTTACAGACATTGCTTATCTCTGGTTCTTACTCTCAAAAAGCTTCTGAGTGAGTGTAAAGTCAAGCACTGTGACGAAGAAGAAGAAGAAGATGGAGGGAGATATATATCATAATCATATTCGCTCGCCTCGAGATTTGATTTCTGTTTCTATCTTTTGTTATAACGTTTATGCGGGACCCAGTTTCCAGAGGTGCAGTATACGTGGTGAATTTTAATTGGTTGCTTTTTTGGCGTCAATAAATGCAGTCGTGACGTGTATGGTGACGTGACAGGTATGGTCTACCCGAAACTTTTTCATTTTCTTTTTGATTTTTCATTATTATTTTGTGAAACGTACTTTTCATTATTTTGAGGAAGGTAATTTTCATGATTCAATCATAAAAAGAGGTTTTCTCGAGCTATATAACTCTCGAATTTCAATAGTATGTAACACAACGGTGTTTGAAAAAAAATGACTCGGTGAGAACTTTTTGTTTGTTTGTTGGTTTCGTTTGTTTTGTGGCGTGATGATATAAAACTAGAAATTTTTTGCCAAAATATAAACTATAATCTGAAACTCGTATCTGTTAAGAACTAGTTCCATTGCTTCTTTTTGGTCAATTTTCTGCGATTTATTTTCATAAGAACCCAGTTTAGTTATTACAACATGATTAATTACTCTGTTCCTATCAAAGAAACGGCCTCACTCACAAAAAAACCATGTATAGACAAAAGTTATATAGAGAATTTTGCCACAACTGACTGTTACAGAAATACTTGTAACCAAAATAAAGACTTCTCTACAACAGAACTGATACAAAGCTTAAAACATTAAGGACAATGAGACACACGATTCAATTCGGTAATGAGATCTGTCTGCTGTACAACAACCAAAGAATGAGAAGAAAGTTCAAAAATTTCATCTTCCATCACCATATATGATTGTGTGAGAAATGAACATTGAATTGTTGGCAGAGGAAGAAGAAACTGATGGTGGTGATGCTGATGAGGCCATTGAAGTGGAAGTGATTGCCAAGGAAGGTACTCCCATTAACACCGGTGTAGAAACTCCGATTCCGGGAGTATCTGGAGAGAAATCAGGCAGTACTTGGTGTCTGTTTATGAATTGCACCACTTGTTCCATTGTTGGTCTTGAGTCTGGCACAATGCTTGTACAGAGCAACCCGAGTTTCAGAACCATTTCGACTTCTCCGAGTGGGAATTTACCTCTCAATCTTGCATCCATAGCATCAACTAGAGAACCCTTTCTCCAGCATTCACAAACCCACTTGACCAAATGCCGTTTCTCAACCGGCATCTCGGGATCAAATGGTCTCCTCCCACATGTTACTTCAAGCATGAATGCACCAAATGCATACACATCGGTTCTAGTGGAAGTTCCTGTTGAAGTTAGCTCGAGCGCCATGTAACCAATGGTTCCTACAGCAGCTGTTGCCGAGAGATTAGCTCCATGATCATCAAACCTTGCCATCCCGAAGTCTCCTAAAAAGCCTTGTAAATTTTCATTTAACATGACATTAGAAGCTTTGATATCTCTGTGTAAAACAACTTGACTAGCTCCTGTATGCAAGTAACAGAGCGCAGACGCGATATCTTTCAAAATGGCAAGTCTTTGAGACCACGAAAGAGGAGGTTTATCACCGTGAAACAAGTATTGATCAACGCTACCTCCTGCCATATACTTAGAAACCAGCAATAACTCGCCTTTTCGCCTGCAATACCCGAGCAGAGGAACCAAACTCTTGTGTTGTAAACTTCCCATTGTCACAACTTCAGCCACAAACTGTTTCATCCCTTGCTCTGCATCGTGTGATAGTCTCTTCACCGCTATATCTCCTAATAGAGGCAGAGTTCCTTTATAGACTTCTCCAAAACCGCCTTTTCCAAGACGACCATCTTTGTTAAACCCTCTCGTTGCTTTGTACAAAGATTCGTAAGAATACCTTAGTGGACCGTATTCTTTTTCCCATGGCTCTTTAACTTCTGCATACTTCTTTCTCCTGTACATATAAATTCCTACTACAGCCGCCATTACTATGAGTGCGAGTAGAACCAGTAGAACAATAAGCAGAGGAGATGTTTTCTTCGGTTTGGTGGAACGAGGAACCGTGGGAAGTTTAGAGATGTCAAGGCTCTGTAGTGAAACTCTGCTTCTGCTGAAACTCCATCCTAAGATGTATTGATTACTGATCAATGATCCAGTTGCTGCAGAAAACCCGACGAAAGCTTTTCGATCTGGGAAGATTGCTGTGAGATTGATGGTTCTTGACAAAAGAGGCTTACTTGGCTTCTGATTCTTTAGAGGAGCTAATGTAACATTGAGTAGAGTATCCTCATAATCAATCCATACCTGTATAGAATCTCCACTCAAGAGTGTTAAGCTTTTGTTCTTACCTTCTTTGTCGGAATAATAAGAAGCTGAAGCAGACACAACAGATTGGAGGCTGTTTTCGTCGATACCAATATGGTTCTTGTCGATGTCGTCAAACTCTGCGCTCTGGACGGTATCGAGCTCAATAGCTAAAATCCGAGAAGATGGAGATCCATTAGTTGAGATGTTAAATAGTCCTAAGTATTGTGTTGGTTCTGCTTGTGTGAGGTTCATGGAAGAGGATAGAACAAAGGCAATCCCATGACCACCGACAACTCCTGGTATAGGGACCAGAGCGCAAACGAAATGAGTGGAGAAAGAGAGAGATTGAGACGAAACTGAACCGAAATCGAATTGACGGTTGAAGAAAGCATGACCCATTTGCTGAGTTGTAGCATTGGTTAGCTGCAAAAGTCCATCTGGGGGTTGGATTCTTGCAGCACCGTCAAGGTGAAGATTGGCTTGGCCTTGGTTAAAGCCATTGTAGATGAAACTGAAATCTTGTTGACTTGAAAAGCAGATCAGATGAGCAAAGAAGATCATAGAGAGAAGAAGATGGAATCTTTGAGCCATTGGTAGTAATGGAATAAGACGGAGACAAGTCTCTTTAGGTTTCTGGGTTTCTTTAATCACAAGTTCAAGTTATAAAGGAACGACTTCAAACCAATTTTCGATGTTCCAAGTCAAGGAAAAATATTCCCTCAAGGCATTAGTTGACTTTGGACTTTTTATAATATATAACCGTGATAGTTACTCTAAAAAATAATAGTTTTCTTCGTTTAAAATTCTACTAAAACTCCTTTAGAAAAAGTATTTGGTCTACTCTCGTTTTAACAATGTCAAGTCGGAGTAAATTAAAGCGAAATAACCTCAAAGCAAACAATTACTGGTTTAAAGTCATACATGAAACGTCTTGAAAACACAAAGATTCTGCAGCTATACGACTTCAGAGACGAAGGTGTGTTGAGTACTTGAGTTCCGAAACCATGGGGAAGATGAGATGGATAACGTGTTTAAGAAGTATCTGGTCAAAGCCCTACTTTGTTAGACCCATTTCTTGCTTTATACACTAACCGATCCAATGGGCATGTGCATGTCGGGTCGGATCACCCAATGCTATGGCCTATTCCTACCCAATTACCCGAATTTAACTGTTTTAATTAAGATAATTTATCATAATGGATAACTATACATGTCAGGGAATTATTCACAATTACTTGTAATTATCTTACTTAAATCTGAATACGATCCTTACCGTTCGGATAGTAATTTTACATATCCGAATCATTCCTATCTTACTCGTTAACCCGTATTACTATTACCTAATCCCATTTTTTAGAAGTACACTTTAGATAATAATTTTTGATACTTTTAATATTTTTACGTGAGCCATATCTGTTTTTTTTTTTTTTTTTTTTTTTTTTTTTTTAAAANTTTTTTTTTTTTTTTTTTGTCAAACGTGAGCCATATCTGTTATTACCCTATTTTTTACCTGAAATGATCTGTCTACTTTAAAACATTGAAATGATTTCTACACGTCTTAAAGAAATGGATGATTGATACAATTATACAAAGCAGCCGAAAACAAAATCAATTATGTGAAGGTCAAGATCATACAATTTCCAAATAGCTGTTTTTTAATCCGATCTATATATGCTATTATCCGACCGTTTATCCGAACGAATAGGTCTCCTTTAAAGATTGAAATGATATCTACACTTCTAAAATAAATTGATGATTGATACAATTATTATACAATGAAAACAAAATCAAATATGTGAATATTAAAATCATACAAATTCCAAATAAATGTGCTTTGTAAGAAAATTAATATCCAAAACTATTCGTATGGGCTGACCTGATTCTAATTAGGTCTCAACTACTCTAATTACTCTAGTTATTGTTGTTTCTTACCATAATTACTCTAGTTTTTTTGCGTCTACCATCTACGAAACATACAAAAAAAAAAAACAAATCCTCTATATATTAAAAGACAAACATTGGAGGCCGCTTTTGCTGACGTGTCGTCGCCACAATTTTTCTCAAACTTTTTATTTTTGATTTATTTAATTCGGTTATATCTGTTACCAAACACATTTAATTAAAAAACACGCAGATCTTCTTTAGATCTGAATTCTTTGAAAAATTTGACCCATTTCTATCCGGATCTTTCCATAACTTTTTTTTTGCCAAAAACAATATTAATAAATAATTTTTACAGTTTAAACTCCACAAATTTTCTCTGATTTTTTTATTCAAATTTCTCTACCTTTTATTTAAACATAAAAATATACGTTACCATCGAAAAATTCATGACGCGATTTGAACGAATTCTTTAGGCATGCCATTAACATAATTTTATTTACACATAAAAAAATATACATTACCATTGAAAAAAATCATGACGTAATTTTAACGATTTTTTTAGTCATGCCACTTACAACTAAAATTGGTAGCTTTGTTTATATCTCAATATATAATATATAATATTTACAACTAAAATTATTAATTTCGTGATATTTCAGAATATACTACTATTTTCATTTAACACACAAAAATAATTGGTTTATTCCCATAATTTTCTTATGGGAGATTTACTGCGAGATACACTATATTTTTTTAAGCATTTTTCAATTTTTTTTTGTAAAAAAAAATGGATGCATTAATTATTCAAATAAAAAACCATTAATCCTGTAAATTTTGTAATAAATTGATGATTGATTATGCTATAATTGTTCACTTGAAAATATTCGGATTGAAGATACTATCAGATCTTTTTATTTCCGCCAAATATTGAAGTTTCCATATCGTGTGATATGCTTTCAACCAAATTATTATCATTTTTTTAAATAAATATCTATTATTCAGATTTGTTTTCGGCTATACCTAAAAAATGATTAGCTTACACATTCACTATATATAAAGGGCACCATGCCATCAATTATTTCACATCTCAAACCTTTTGATATCTCTAAATTTTCAAACAAAAACTTAGTAAAGGTGGTTTTTTCTAACCAGATTTCTGAACGGAAACTGACATATTTACATGGAAGATTGTACGAATAATTTTTTCAACTCTCATCTAGATGTCAGGTGGTTCATATTGAGGTTCCTTTGTATGATGTTAGGTTAAGTTCATAAAATTTAGGATTCTCTCCTGAAAAGTTTGGACTAATGAGACAATAAGTTGTTCTTTCATTGCACTCAATTCCAAAGATTTGCAGAATTGTGTTAACCTAGCAAGATTTGTAATTCTATTTCTTCTTTATTTCGTTGTGCTTTGAATTTCCAAGATGTATTTTAATGAACTAAAATTTTCAGTGTTTTTGATCATTATTTTCACAAATTGCTAACCAAACATAACTCATCTGCAATATCCAAATGACATAGTATGTAATAAACTTATGAAATTCAATCAAAGAAATTCGTGAAATTTGAATCATAAAAGAATCTGACTTTCGTTTGGCTACATAACTCTAGAAAATACGAAAAATATGAGGCCCAATTAACCATATATCACCAAAAGAAATTTTAGTTTGCTCGGTTTAGCATTATCATTAATTTATATTTATCGTTTGAGTACGAGTTAGTCTACCGATAACTTAAATAACAATAGAAGTTGCATCCTTCGATTTAGACTTCAAATTATGCTATAATGGTAATCAGACGAATCTAAATTATTTCAAGAAAAACATTATTTACTAAACAATCTTAAAATCGAACAAAACTACATACATACATGATTTATTTAATCTCATCATTATTTTTGCCTGTTACATCAACAAACTATCATCATTTCTACGTAAAACAAATTTTAAACTGATTTAAAAATTACAATTAAACCCGTGCAAAAGCACGGGTAATAACCTAGTTGGAAAATTAAACTGATTACGAAACATCTTTTATAAACAAAAACAAGTATGTATAACAGATCCATATAGAAGAACTAAAATTAGGAGTTAATTATAAGAAATTTGACGATCCCTGAAGCTTCAACACCGTTCGCAAAGGTTAGTGTCGAAAAAGAAGAAGCAAAGGTTGTTGGTACCGGGTTTGGCACCCTCTCCCAAAAGAGCCCGATCCGATCTAGCTCGGCCCACGAAGATGAAAGCCCAGCTCGGCCCACGAAGATGAAAGCCCAGCTCGGCTTGGACGGAATCGACTTCAGACTCACCGACCTGAGTAGGAAAAGGAAAGACCGAGAAAATTCCCCGAGAAATAAGGAAAATTACTTCCTAGAAGAAAAAGGAAAGAAGTTAAGAAAAAATCCATAAATAGAGGGGGAAGCTCATTCATCAAAGGACAGACAATATTGGAAAGAGAGCTCAGGAACAGAAATCTAACCGAACACTTTCTCATTGTAAAACAACTCTTTAACATCAATAAAATCATCAGTTTCCGATCAAACCCTAGCTATTGATTCTTATTGTTTGCCGTCTATACCTAAACCCACATATAAGTTATCTTATTGATAACCCTAGTTTCTACAGTGGCGCCGTCTGTGGGGAAGGTATAATCTTCGCTCAAACAAAACAAGAATCTACAAGCTCGGAGCTATGGTCGGAACACCACCACCCGCTAGTCAACCTTTGACTGACAGCCTCATCCAAAACACCAGCTCTACCAACCAGATAGTAGACAATCAAGAACAAAACAATAACCGAACTCCACAAGGGGACAACACCATAGAAGAGGATACTGAAGTCGGACAAGACGGCACAACCAATGGACGCAACCCCATCCCACCAAATCCAGTGGCCGAGCCAACCGTAAGTGATGTACTAAGAATCATACAAGAGCGAGACATGGAAACAAGGAGGATAATTTCTGAACTCAACTCTACGAGCAAGGATCGCATCAATCGTCTACTGGAAACTGTCAGCGGTCTAGCAAGTATCAGAGCAACGACAACCCCAAGAACCAATATCCGACGAAACCTCATCAACGAACTCGATCGAGCGATGAATCATACCATACAAACCAACATTCATGGAGACGAAGGACGAACGGGTAAAACGGAACAGAACCGTACAGACGGTAGAGATCGTGACCGAACCCAAGAAATCGAGCAACGATTCTATACATGAACTCGAGAGTCCATCGCGCAACCAGCTCGGCTCCTGAGATCGCTCGTATACTTGAAGGAATCTAGAGAACCCCGTTCACAGCCGACATAACTAACATACCACTGCGCAGTAGTGCAAAACTCAAGATCACAGCATACGAAGGCAAGGCAGACCCAGTCCAGCACCTACGCACTTTCAAAATCGCCGCGAACAAAGCTAGATTCGATACGGAGGAGAAAGATGCCGGGCTGTGTCAACTGTTCGTAGAAAACCTAGCCGGCCCAGCATTAACCTGGTTCTCCCAGCTACCACCAAACTCCATCAGTAGTTTCGACGAGCTTTCAACCCGCTTCCTCAAGCATTACTCCATGTACATCCAGAAGGGAGCCTCAAGCGCCGACCTATGGGCCTTACGTCAGGAACCCAAAGAATCACTACGGTCTTATATCTCTCGATTTAAAACAGTGGCCTCCCGCACCAGATTCGAGGACGACGCAGCCCTCTCCGCACTTAAAAACGGGCTCCTCCTAGGATCACAATTCCGCGAAGAATTAACTCTTCATCGACCTGACTCGCTAGAAGACGCCATGCACAGATAAACCGGGTTCATCGAGATCGAAGAGGAACGAGCCACACAGGAGAAGAAGATCTCGTCAATAAAAAATCCAGTCGTCAAAGATAAGCCGAGCGAGACCTATCGCGAACCTCGATAGACTTGATATACAAAGAAACTTTGGAAAAAGCGGAATTCAAAGACGCCAAGATCAAACCCGATGTCCGTCCCTTGACCGGATTCGACGGCGATTCAACGATGACAGTCGGAACGGTGAAACTCCCAGTATATACCGGAGGTGTCACAAAAATAGTGAAATTCGTGGTCGTTGACCGCCCCGCCGTGTACAACGCCATTCTCGGAACTCCTTGGATTCACTCCATGAAAGCAATACCGTCGTCCTACCACCAGTGCGTCAAATTTCCAACTCGCAGCGAAATCTTTTCCCTCTGAGGAAACCAAAAGCTAGCCCGAACATGTTTTATCGCCGAACTAAAAATGATGAACAGTAACAAAGCACAAACATGCTACCTCGTCAAGCCCGGATCTTACGAGACTCGACCATCAAACCTCGGACACAAAAAGGAGCTCATCGAGCAAGTCAACATCGACATCAAACACCCCGAACGGTGCGTGGGGATTGGCCTCGAACTTCAGAAGAAACTTAAAGACGAACTCATAAACCTCCTTCAGCAGAATGTTACAACTTTCGCATGGTCCATGGCCGACATGAGAGGGATAGATCCTTCCATCACAAGTCACGAACTCCACGTCGATCCGACCTACAAACCCATCAAACAGAAACGACGAAAGCTTGGTCCTGAACGAGCCAAAGCAGTCAATGACGAAGTAGAAAAACTATTAGGTGCTGGTTCGATAATGGAAGTCTGGTACCCTGAATGGCATGCTAACCCATTTGTCGTCAAGAAGAAAAACGGACAGTGGAGAGTCTGCGTCGACTTCACCGATCTCAACAAAGCTTGCGCTAAAGACAGTTTTCCACTACCACATATCGATCGACTCGTGGAAGCCACCGCGGCAAACGAGCTCCTTTCCTTCATGGATGCTTTCTCGGGCTATAACCAAATTCTGATGCATCCCGAAGACAGAGAAAAAACCGCATTCATCACCGATCGCGGGATTTATTGTTATAAGGTCATGCCCTTTGGCCTAAAGAATGCAGGAGCAACCAACCAGCGACTCATCAACCGTATGTTCGCAGACTAGCTCGGCACAACGATGGAAGTTTACATCGACGATATGCTGGTCAAATCACTCGTTGCGATGGATCATATCGCCCATCTCAGGACCTGCTTCTCCATATTAAACGAGTACGGTATGAAGCTAAACACAAAAAAGTGCACCTTTGCAGTAAGTTCGGGAGAATTCCTAGGATATGTCGTCACCCAGCGCGGCATCGAGGCAAATCCGAAACAAATAACTGCCATCCTCGATCTCCCATCCCCAAAAACGACCCGCGAGGTACAGAGGCTTACAGGTCGTATCGTCGCATTGAACCGCTTCATATCCAGATCGACGGACAAATAAAAGGTTCGACTGGGACGACAAGTGCGAAGAAGCTTTCAGACAACTCAAGCTTTATCTAACGACCCCCCCCCNCCCCCCCCCCCCCCCCCGATCTTGGCGAAACCCGAAGAAGGAGAAACACTGTACCTGTACGTCGCCATTTCGAGCACGGCAGTAAGCGGCGTATTAATCCGGTAGGATCGAGGCGAACAAAAGCCGATCTTTTATGTCAGTAAAACCTTGGACGGAGCCGAAGCCCGGTACCCGACATTGGAAAAACTGGCATTAGCAGTCGTCATCTCAGCTCGGAAACTACGACCATATTTCCAGTCTCAATCGATCGTCGTCCTTTCTGGACAGCCGCTGCGTACAATTCTTCATAGCCCTAGCGAGTCCGGTCGGATGGCCAAATGGGCCATTGAACTCAGCGAGTACGATATCG
>OVAY01001098.1:0-35852 GCA_900406395.1 Kernera saxatilis
ATGAGATTCTTAAAATTTATGTTACAAAAAACTAAAAAACACAAAAACACAGAAAATCATACAAAGAATAATCATGTCACAACCCAAATTTTGTGAAACAAAAAAATATGGATAGAAAAAAAATATTATTAAAAAAGAAAAAACTGTAAATTTTATTAAAAATTATCATTTTAAATTTCAAACAAACTCATAGAAACCCAATAATTATTAAAAAAAAAAACTAAAATATTTAAAAGACATAATATATTACTTTATAAAGAAAAGTTTAGAAGAAAAAAATAATTAATACAAATTCATCACAATCAATGATAATCCATAATAATCCATAAACATATTTGATAAGAATCTATATAATATTTTAAAATCTACTCAAATTTTTAAAATATCAAAACTTTTAAAATCCACAAACTCTATACAAATCCATCTCCCAATAACCTTCCATAGTAAGTAATTTTCTTAATGAAGATATTTTCTATAAAGAGAATAAGATATGATATTCTATATGTAAGAAAACTGACGTGCAAGGCGGCCCAGGAAAACCGATAAAAATAAATGGACCGCACTGAATTTTAGTATTTTGATTTATTTTTTTTTAGGATACAGAGCAACTGACATATATAAAATGGGTCGAATTTACTGCAAATGTTTGGTATACGGATATGATTTTGACTCGAGTTCAGTTTTTCTACCATATATGTCTTTAATTCAGTTTTTGACTTTTTCCATTTGGTTAACATTCAATTTCAAGATTTTGGATACTTGAATATTAAATCAATTTTAACACTGATCAATTGCAGCATATCCTTTTCTACTTCAATTCAGATGAACCCATCCAAATTGAATATCGTGACAGTGATCATTACTATAGACCATAAATGCAAATTATAACATTCTATTGATGATCGAAAGAAGGAAAAAAAAACACAAGAAATGTAATAAAATGACACTAATATATCAGCCAAATATTTTATATAGGGAAGTCCCAATCCAAGCTCCCACATAGACTTCATCATCACCATCATCCTCGTCATCTTCACCACCATCCTCAATTCCTCATGAACAATGATGTCTCATCCACTTTTTTTTTTCCTCAAAAACCTTTCTTAGGTAATTAATATTTAAGAAAAAGAAAACTAAAAGAAAAAAGAAACAAAAAGAAAAAAGCAGACACAAAAGTCATAAAACACAACGGCACACCATTGTTTCCCTTTTAATTGGGTAATGGCATTTGTAATTATTAGCTGGAGAAAGGCTCGATTGGTCAAACATTGTCCGTTGACTGATGGAGTAGTGGAGCTGTGATGGACGACTTGATGGAGCCGCGAGAAACAGGTGCACGTTCGATACCGTGCTCCGCGGAGGACTGGATCGCTGCCTTCTCAAGAGCTGCAAATTTCCTCTCTTCGCTCTTACCGTACAACACGAAGTAAAGTCCCGCTATGATCAGCACAGCTCCAATAATCCTGCCATTAGAGAATCGCCACGTGGCACAAAACAGTTTAAATTCTCGTTTCGGCTCCTTCGAATTAATTAAAATTACTGTAAACCACCCTTTTATTTGGTTTATTATTTTTACGTACCCGCCCAAGTAAAACTCTTCGCCTAAAGCAAGCGAAGCCATAATCGCAACGACTAAAGTCTGAACAGGTTGGTAAACCGCAACGAAGACTGGACCCCCTCTGTCAATACACCAAATCTGAACCGCAAACGCGATTCCAGACGCCACAATTCCCTAAAAATAACACAATGTAAGGACTAAATTAACAATTTAAAACAATAGGGCCAAATCGAAATATTTAAAGAAATACAGGATAAAAGATGAAAAAGTAAAAGAAAAAAAAACTAACGGCGTAGAGGATGGTGAAAAGCTCCCAACCGGAGTGGAAAACCCAAGCCTGATAATCTCTTTCACAGAAAGCAGCAATGATCAAGAACTGAATGATTCCGAAGAAACAAGTGTAAGAAGTAACCGAGAGCCTCGCCGGATAAGATTTGAGGACCGGAGCTTGAAAAACGAGCCAACCAGACCAGGAGAGACAGTGACCAATCAGGTAGACGCAACCAAGGGTCCAGTTTTTCGGCGCGGCGTCTCCTAACGGCGCTAATACGGCGGAAGCGGCGGAGTTGGTGGTGAGGAGGTGAGTGTGGAGGTGGCTAGTGGGCGTGTAGATGGTGGGACCCTTGTAGAGAGTGATGACGGAAGCTCCGGCTACGCAAAGAGCTGTTCCTAAGACTTTGGAGATACCGTCTCTTCTGTTTATTCTAACTTTCTCAATCCTGTGTTTGTTTTTCACATACATAACGTAAACAGTGTGTTAATATTATGATCACATTATTATTATTATTATTAATTTTGTAAATTAATTGGAAATGGCATTTAATGTTGTCTACGCATAATATTATCCACTTATGCTAGGTTTATTTCTTCTACGCTGAAAAGTCAAACGAACATTATTAAAGCGGTTCGTTATATATCCTAGCTGTCCATAAGTTTTAAATGATATGTTTGTTTGAAATTAATACAGGAGAAAGAAGAAGAGATGGATCGATGCCTGAGAAGAGCAGCCATGAGGAAGGTAATGGCGGGAACAGAGTTTTGCATGGAAGAAGCAAATGTTGGTGAAGTGTTGTCCAGTCCCAACAAGTAAAAACCTTGGTTCGCTGTTATTCTGTCGTGTAATAATTCAATCAAGAATTCATCAATTAACCAATTTTATTATTCAAAAACAAAGTGAAGATTGAAGATTATATATAATTAGATACCCGATGAGTGCCAAAAAGAAGAACTGGATGAGAAAGTTGAGAGTAATCGCTGGTCTCTCCTTCCTAAACACACAAGTATGGTAATTAAATTATTTAAATTAATCACATCAACAAGAAAAAAAGAAAAATATAGGGTTTTAAATTATGGTGTGGGATTAAGAAAGGTTACTTTTCGAGGAAGTAAGCGAAGGGAAGGAGAAGAAGCAAGGCGATGATGTTACGATAAACAGGGAAGACGAGTTTGCTGATTCCCATGTTAAGAGCAGCTCTCGAGACCACGTGGAATCCGGCGTAACCGAATTGCAACGTAAGCATCGCTATGTGAAGCTGAAGCTTCTCCGGAACTCCCCATAACGTTCTCCGGTTATCGCCGGTGTTATCCGCCATTGGAACTGACCTTTGAATCGATGGCGATCGATGGAGAAGGAATGAGTGTGTTTTGTGTGTTTGATTGAGGAAAAGGAGTGAAGTTGTGAAGATATAAATATAGGTAGATAGCTATCTCATTCCTCTTTGGCTGTGGGAACCACAACACTTGAGCATTTTATTTATATATGGTATCAATTAAATGTAGTATATATATCGTTATAAACTTATAACAGTGTGAAATATTGAAAAAAATGGATTTAGGTACATTAACAAAATTTGTTGCTTTGGTATATTCTGGAATTTTTTGAAGGCAGTCACTCCTTGTTGATGATATTGAATTTGGAAATTAAAATTAAAATTTTATATTATTGTTTCCCTATTGCCTATATGGAGGATGATCAAATATTTTTTATTTTTTTTTGTTAATGGTATGATCAAATAGGTTACTCTGGTTATATATGTGTTTTTATTTTATCTTGAGTTACTTAGTTTGGTATTATTGTGCTATTATATTTATTCAAAATTTGTTAACATATATGTGTGCATATATATATATATATATTTCTAGAGTTTTTGAAAAAAAAAAAACTCAACCTATAAGATTAGGCCTGCGATTTCGGTTAACCGAAACCGAACCGAGCCGGATATTTCGGTTATTGGTTAACCGAAATCTCTGGGATAGTTACCAAATTGAACCAAAATTAAATTCGGTTCGGTTCTCGGTTAATTTCGGTTTAAAAAAACCGAAATTAATCGAAATTTTGTTTTTTTTAAAAAAAAAAACCGGTTAATTTGGTTTATTCGGTTAATTTTGATTAATTTCGGGTTATTCAGTTCGGTTTGGTTCGGTTAATTTCGGGTATTAATTAAAACCAGACTAATTTTGGTTAAAACCGGTTTAATTTTGGTTAAAATCGGTATAATTTGGTTTTAAAAAAAAAAAAAAACGAGAAACTAATCGATTAGGCCCGAACCAAACCGAAAATCTGGGTTAACCGAATCGGACCAAAACTCTTTCCGATCGGTTATCCCGATAGAATCGAACCCAAACCGAAAACCGAAAATCTCGGTTCGGCTCGGTTCGGACAAAAAACGCAGGCCTATATAAGATTTTTACCTAAACGTTTTTAAAAATTGAGATGTTATTTGAAATTAAGCATATTTTACTGATGTAAATCATCGCTAAACGGAAAAGACCACATTCATTTGAACAAGTAATTTTTTTATTTTTTTTTGTGCACCTAACAAGTAATTAAACTATCATGTTTTGGGATTTTTAGATTAAAAACCTTCGAGAATTTAAAAAAAAAAAAATCATAGACTGTAGGCCTAATAGACTGTTCGGCATCGTCTTCAGGTTTTGGAGACCCTAACCACTGAAACAGAAACTCCGGCCAATATTTTAGTTGAATTTGCAGAAAATTCGGCAGATATCAGATAGAACTTGACATATACCATACTGTAGCATGTCTCATTTTGTAAGCTACAATTTTACAAGCGTTTTGTGGATATTGGCGTAACTCATGATAAAAACATGGTTTTTAAATCAAATTTTAATAACTATTATAATCATACCTTAATTAAAATTCAATTTCTGTTGTTTAATTTGATTAGTTAGCATTTTCTAATGGTAACCATTTTTCATCACTTTTTATTTCATAAAATGATAGACTGTTGGTTAATAATATGCGTCATCGTGTCTATAACATCCAAATTTCATTATACATCAAATCGAAATACCCATTGGCGTTCCTGGTTAGAGATTATTACAAATTGAGCTAAAAATAAGTCATTTAAAATGGTATAACAAATAAACAAAACATTCTGATTGATTTTAACTAAAGAAATGAAGCTGTTGAATCTAAATCAAATTGATTAGAGCAAGGGCCCGCAATTTAAACTGTACTATTGTGTTATGGTTTTTAGAAAATAAAGAAGAAGATGGTCTGATAAAAAAAATAAAAAAAATAAAGAAGAGAGCTTAAAAATGTGTAAAGGGCAAAGGCTGTCTCCCACATTCTTTTATTTTTCTGCCTGTTTTAGCTGACATGACAACCCTCACGCCACTACTCATTAACGCAACCATCATTATTCTTAATTTTTTTTTTATCTAAAATCATTTTTAATCTGAAAATCAAAAAAGTAAGAAATTAAATAGAAAAAGCACGATTGACAAAAAAAAAAAAAAAAAAANAAAAAGCACAAATGTTTATTACTGTATTCCCTCAATATGCACTCACTATTTTAGACATTATAATGGTTTTAATTTGTCCTTTCCTTTCATATTTATTGGGCAGCATGGCATTGCTACTAATTATTACTTGGGCTGTTGTACAGTAATCGCCAGGAGAATAACAGTCTTATAGTACTACTAAATTTCGTTTTAACATTTTTTTATTTATTGCTTTGTAAATATTAATAATAGTTTATGCTAAATAATTAATTTGGTGGGGACGAGCCCCACGCGCACTCGCGAACCGTGAGACCCACAGTACCTCCTATTTCGTAGGCACACCCACACGCTCAATATTTATGTACACGCTTACACCAATATTATTATCTGTATTTGTCCTCAATTATTTTAGTTGTATTTTCCTATGCTCAATAATCAATATATACATGTGTATTACTGTAGTTTTAATTCCAATACTGTATAGAATAGAATCATCGAAAATTTTATGTTTGCTTGTATGTTTTCACTTTTCTCTTTCTTTTTGTTTTGGTTTTTTCGGAAAGATCGACAATATATACACAGCGAGACTTATTTATTTGGTAAAATGTGGTCGAAACATGTGCATATCCACGTGAAAACAAAATAGATATGTACTCTTTTTTGTGCTTTCCTTCCACGTATGTATAAATATAATCACGACAAAAATAATTTCCTACTCAATTTATAACATATACCATAATCTTTTTTCAAATAACATATATTCTTAAATTCAGTAGTTACTTTTGGCTGACGAATTGACATATGCGATTTGACATATGATAAACGAGATAATAAATACTTTTTTCAATTTAGAATTTTATATTTTCGTCCGTTTTGTCCATCACTACTTTTATTCATCATTTTATAATATCCACCGCATTGTCCACAACTAGTTTTGTCCACCATAATATTGTCTTCAAACGTTCATTTGTCCATAACCTATCATTTATATGAACTATTACTTTTATTTAACTCGAATAGACATAATGGATAATAAGTGATAGGTTATAGACAAATAAACGTTTAGAAGTAATATTATATGGACATAAATAGTTGTGGACAATGCGGTGGACAAAAATAGTTGTGGACAATACGATATATTATAAATATAATGAATATAAGTAGAGATGAACAAAATATAAGTAGCGATTGACAATAAAAGCCGTGCAACTGTCATGTTATGTTAAATCACGTTTTGGCTGACAAAAACAGCAACTTGAACATCTCCAAGAACAATTCTATAACTTCAAATATGAAGTTTTTTACTCTCCAAGAATAACTTCAAAACTTCAAATTTTGAAGTTTTGAATAGTGAGACTCCATATTTGAAGTTTCACTATTCAAAACTTCAAATTTGGAGTTTCATCTTTTTATTTGCATTTCAATCTCTACAATTATCTAACACTCAAATCATCTTATTAATTTTACAGTTTATTATTTTAGTCCCTAAAATTTTATTTCTCAGAAGTATTTCACATATATTTTTATAAATTTAACCTTTACATATAAAAATCAATAAAAACCTTTAAAATAAAATGACAATTATTAGTGTAGAAATAGTTTTATTAGTAATTACGAAATCAATTTTATTGAGTAATTTGCTATTTTACTTGTAATTTATGATTTAGTTTGTGCATTTTTATTCTTTATATGTAATTTTATATTATAATGTAACATTTTGTTGATTAATATTGCTTGTAATATTTCTCTAATGTATGTTTTATGGTGATAATTAAAGTTTTATGATCTTAATTAATTATGACCAATATGAGGACTATATTGCAAAATACAAATTTTTTTGAAGTTTCATTTGAAGTTTTACCATTGGAGAGGAATACCTAAAACTTCAAATATGAAGTTTTGCAAACTTCAAAAATGAAGTTGCTTTTGGAGATGCTTTGGGATATCAAGTCATGTTTTGGCAGAATAATGATCTCGTCATTTAACACTATCCTCTACCACATAATTGTGGTAGTTTTCACAATGTCTATGAATTATGGTAGATCTCACAAATTTCGTACAAAATTATGATAGATTAGAAAATATTCCCAATATAATACTCCCTCTGTTCCTAAATATTTGATTTTCTGGATTTTTTATTTGTTCCTAAAAAATTAATTTTCTAGATTTTTTATTAATAAATTATAGGTTTCCAAGATCATTAATTAACAATATTTAAATTTATTGAAATAATATTGGTTCATAGTTATTGAAAAGTGTTTAGTATGAATAAATTTAACATTTATTACTGAATATTTAATGTTTCTTAATATGTGTGAAAACTTCAAAAAATCAAGTATTCAGGAACAGATGGAGTATTCATTATATTTCCCGTTTTATTATAAATGTTTTTTTCGATGTAAATATTTTTTTTTTTCATGCACAATAAAAAAAATCTTGAAAATCTATTACGTCGAGTTAAACTTTTTTTTTTAAACTATTTCTATTTGCTCGTAACACTACGTTGTTTTATCTCTATTTCATAAAAGTTTATCAGATTACAAAAAAAAAAAAAGAATACCCCAAAACATCATCACTCTTTTCTTTTTAAAGTTTTCGTAAACTTGTAGGAAACTTTCGTACAGAATTAATATTATTATTCTTTTTCAAAAAAAAAGAATTAATATTATTATTAAACAAAGGGTTAATTAATTGTTAGTAGCTAAATATTATCAACAAAAAATATAATCATATTTCGTTTTGACAAAAAAATATAATAATATTTCATCCTTGTTAAAACATTTTAGTGCACTTATATAAGATAAAATCGTAATTTTTTTTTGGTATCAAAATAAAATCCTAATTAATAGAGAGGAGTACTATTGTTTTTTTTTTCTTAAGAAAAGAGTATATTTGTGATGAAAATGGTCGTACAAGTGGCACACGTATGCTCAACTGTATTCATAATGCCATTTGTCGAGAAGATCCCTTGACATTAACTATACTGCAACTTCCAAATCTAAACACAGTTCGTGTAAATACATATATTTAATCATTTATAAGTACGTCGTGTGAATAATTAAACTACAGGAAATTACTAATTCTATGTGAAGCCTTTACCAACTGGATCAAACATTCGTCATATTATTGTATGGTTGAAATTGGGAGTTATTCTTTTAAAATATACGGCTAGTTATCAGCAAATCACAAGAGATCATAATAGCATTCAATATGTACGGTATGGAAATATACCAAATCCAGCGCCAAACATTAGTTTTTAAGTTATATAGGGCATATGATAGGATCTATAACTTAGCTTCATGATTTATATATTTTTATGTTGTTTTATATCATTCTCAAATGATCTTTAGTTGCCTATGCTAATAGCCTAATAACTCATAACCTAAATTTTCCCCTTAGCAAATATAATTCAAAATTGCACAACATTCAAATAATAAATTAATCATGGAGGATCAAGTATTTTAGTTTGTTTCTTAATAATTATGAAAGATCACTCGTGAGAATAATTATTTGGTATATGAAAGATCACTAAACACCATTTTATTATAAAAAGAAGGGCGTATTATTGATGGTAAAGACTAAAGGTTCACTATTAATTTGCCCAATTTCCGGAACTAGTGCTTACAAAGTATTTACTTAAAAATACAATTAATTAGCATTTCTCGTCTTTGTGACAGAAGATAAACCCTTGTTTAGTTTAAAAAAGAAGAAAACAAATCCCTTTTTAGGTTGAAAAAGAAGACAATAAACCCTTTTATATAAAGTTTATACTTTTATCTAAGTCTCTCTCTCTCTGAACGGGTAAAGGGTAAAGAAATGGGTCGGGTAAGGACCCAGCAAGACAATAACGGGTCGGGTAAGGACCCAGCAAGACAGTAACGATGACGAGCAGACGAATAAGAAGAGGGAGACCAATCTTAGTTGGGATATTTAATTGCTTTGTCTCCTTTTTTCCTCACTTTATTTCATTTCTTTATCATCTCTGCTCGCCCACGAGCGAATCTTCTTGTCTCCGATCTATCTCTCTCTTTTTCTCACTCCTCTTGTGAATTTAAATACACAAAGATTAGCTTTTAACCTAAATATCTATATAAAATAATGTAATTTCTTTTAGAGATACTTGTGATCAGGCATAGTTTTGGAGGCTTAATATGACCAATTGACCAAGTTATATACTCGATTCTTTTTCTTTAGCTAATTATCCAACACTAAAAGCTATGGCTTATTTAGGACAATACTTGTGAAAAGTCGCAAAATAGTACATGTTTGATTATAATCAACAAGAGAAAAAAACAAACGTTCCGAACCAAATGCTTATTGTCTGAAGAACGTAAACACAGTTCTGCAAAAATGAGTCACATTAAATGACTCTATATAGTTTAATACCTGTACTGGTGTACATGCAATTCAATGGTGTTTATGTGTATATATATATGCATGTATATAATGATTAAATGGGAACCAAGGAATGGTGATCAACTATACGGACCTCCACTGTTGACTTCTTGAGTTTTTATTGTACATGTTTTAACTTTTAAGTTGCAAGAAAACCTGGTTTTCTACAAATCATAGGATTAGTTTGAGTTCTCGTTTGAGATTCTTGTTATAAACAAAAAATATTAAATTAGACACCTATCAGATTTATATATACTTAATCGAGCTCTAAAATTTATGTTAGATATATAGATTTATGTGTATAAGGTATTCATCCGATGTTTTAACCCCAAAAAAAAAAGTATCCATCGGATGCTTTAATTGATTTTTGATACAGAGTCGTTAGATTCGTTTGAGAATTGTGATGATAAGTGGATGTCACTAAGGAGACACCTTGACGTGCGACAACACTATAAGGATGAGACAAGTATGACCCTTCAACATATTATTATAAGACTAATGCCACTTTACCCACTAACGTAATTTCAATACATTTATTAACTGAAACAATTCTCCTTTTTTTCTTATCAAAATAAAGCAATTTCAGTTCGAAGGAACTATAGGCTATGGCGATCCGCACGTATTAATCTTCGAAAAAATAGGCTAACTAACTAGCAGATCAAGGTAAAAGTAATATTAACAAAAAAAAAAACTAACTAGCAGAAAACTATTCTGCGCGTTTACCCGTTGGAGTCTAGAACGTTTTTTAAAGTTTTTTTGTAAAAAAAATAATGAAAATATTTTATTTTTTATATTCAGTATTTTAAATAACAAAAAATAAAGAAAAATTTCTTAAAAAACCAGAAAAGCCAAACTAATGAGTTTGTCTCAATTGTCGAATTTTTTGAGAAATGAAGAGAAATAACCTTTTTGAAAAAGTTATTTTCAACGAATATTATTTTTTATATTCGTAAATATTTTTTTTATCTCTAGATGAATTTTTTTATATTTATTTCCATGTTTTGCTTTTTAGGTTATTTCTATTTTTTTTAAAGGCGGATTTTGGGTTCGTATCTTTGTGACATGGCAGTAGAAGGTCTTCTGTCAATTATGGATTTAGTTGCAGAATAAGTTTTTTTTTTTTTTTGAGAACTAGTTGCAGAATAAGTTCCGACGAGGTTTAAGACCATAATTAGAATTTATCATTTTAGGGTTAGGGTTCAATTAGGATTTAGATAAAAACAAGGTCAAAACTGGTCATTAACAATGAAGAACATGTGAAAACCTTTTTTTTAGAAGAAACAATTTTTTTAAAAAAACATGTCAATTTCGATAGACATGTGAAAGATTAACAATACTTGTGAAAATTTATGAAAAGTTGCTGAAACATTTGTTATAAGATTGGAAACATGTTTATATTTATGCAAACCATCATGTACTTATGACAAAAAAATGTTTGAAAACTAGATATACTACAAACAACAATTTTTTAAAGTTTGCAATAATTTTTTTAACCGTGTGAAAACTAGATATACTACTCAAATTTCGATTCTTTTTTTTTTTGATAATTTATTTCTTTTGTTGTTACTAATGATTACTCAAAAACTTGTTCTATTAATTAAACCAAGAAAAATTTATTCAATTATCTTGAAGAAAGGAAGTTATTAGTGTTTCTGCAACTATTTTGTGGGTTGGCTTTTTGCATGCGAGGTCTTCTCTATGTCCAAACATATACTGCCTTTTTTATTTTATTGTTTTTGTTTTTATTCATCTCGATTGCTTTTGTTTGGCATGCATGCATAAATTAATTATAGGAAATCTTCAACCCAAATCCACTATATTTGACATGAAATTTGGTGGAATATGATTTCTTAGTTAGAGATAATCCGACATGATTAAACTACTGATATAATTGTCATAATTTAATTTCTTATAGTCTTCTATAACACTAAAGGATTACATTTTCCACCTTAAATATGATCATTTAGTCTCTTCCTTTAACCAAGTCACGCTTTTGTACTATATAAGTTATTTCTTCCTTTTCAATATGTTTTCGTTGAACACTAATTTACCTTCATTAATAAAGTTCGCATAAGGTTTAAAATCATGTCAGTTTTATTTTATGTATTCATATTAATAAGAAATAGATAGTTGCAAAGAAAGCATTTGTATAACTTAATTAAATGTAAATAGATTTACGGCTATAACCAAAACAAAAAAAAAAGAATTACAACTTTTTTTACATGTCTTCATTACTATCTTTTTTTTTTTTGACAAAAATGTCTTCATTACTATCTTCCTCGGCTTGATTTTCTCGTTCACGTCTGTGACTTGGTCAAAAAACAACAAGAGAATTTGCATCTTTTCAACAATTGCAATCACAAGCTCCATAGAAAAAAGGAAAGAAAAATAGTTTGCTAACAATTAAAGTACCAATGATAATTCCATAAGATTAACAAAAAAAAAAATGATAATTCCATAAATTTGCATGCTTTTTTCACTGTGTTCGTCCCACAATATAAGGCTATGAAGCCTACGATAGGATATTAGCCTATAAATATAGATTCCGATCACACTGAAAATTTATAAAAATATTTAAAAGTGTAATTTTTTTTTGTAGAAGTAGTGAATTTGTCTCTCTTAGAACTACTTTTTGATCAAATCATATTTTGACTTGCTAAGATAATAAGTAAAAACTAAAAAAAAATGTAGAAACACTTGGGTGGCTGGATTAAGTTTAATATTATTTTCTCTCTAGATTATCATAGATTATCTAGGTTTTGCCAACGTCTGAATAGTCCAGAGAGTGAATAAAGAATTCAACAACCTAAGATTGTAACGAGTTTGTCCTTAGCCTAAAATCGAAACCGCTATCCCACCATGCGCGATAGTTTTATAGAAGAGTACTATATTGCATATTTGATGAGTATGATCCTAAAACTTAGTTTTTTCCACATCAACGAAAATGAAATGTAGTTCGTTTGAGTTATTCAAAACTCAAGTGATAAAAAAAGCTGAAATAAATGTAACGTTTTGAAAGGATAAATTAAAATGCAAACACGATTAATTAGTGTGTCTGCCACAAACAAAAAGGCCGGAAGTACATTACCATTTATATTGTTGTGTCTGTCATTAATGTTCATCGTCCCATTCTACGGCTCAAATGCCACAACTTGGAATCTTCAAAGAGAGAGAGATTAAACCGGACGCAGTTTATAGAAGAAAATCAAGAAATGTCACGTCGTTTTCATAGTGATCAGCCACGCTTATGTTCAAGCAGTGGAAGACACATTGACGTCTCGTCTCTTTAGACAAGACTTCATGTTCGTTATGTGTTTATATCCAACCAAACCGCCACATGATTTTGCTAGTTGACGTCATAAACAAACACTCACTTTCATAATTTGCCTAATTTGGCTTTAATAATACAAATTAAAGTAACCCCTCTTCTCTCTGCTAAGATTCGTTTTTTTTTCCCATAAACGACTCGGGGTTTATAATAATGTTATGCTATGGCACATGTATATAGTGCTACACATGGGATTGATTTTACTGCCCACTTGTATCTTCTTCAGCAGCTTTCTTGTATTCTGGTTTAAGCTCATATGTCCCTTGGTTCGATCCTCTCTTATTGTACACGCATAGCTCGTTTAGTATTTCTTTCAAAAATTGCGCTGGCTGGTCCGTCTCCTGAACCAGCTGTTTCAGTGTCCAGTTGGGTTGGCCTTCGAATAGCTTGAACATTATGGCTTCGAGCTCACCACGATCTCTCCTCGTCCTCTTCACTTCGGTTTGCTTAACTGGGGCAGGCCTCTTCTTTTCCTGCTCATTCAGTCACAAACACAAACAACTGGATCGGTAAGGCTGGTCAGGCCGCAAGGGAAGATAAGGACAGAAGCTTAAGAGTTTCAGATCATTAGAATATTAGATAAAGTTTTCATTTTAAGCCATATTTAGTCTGACAAAAGAGCGAGCATCAAAGTTGAATTGTTGCTTCATTAACTCTTACCATATCTCAATGATTACTCCAGATATGCAAAATCATTGAGAAGAGAATAACATTACCTTTGAATTGGAGGAAACTAAACCAAGCATTCCAGGCATGGGCCTCATATGTACACCTCGGTCATTATCAATAACCTTTAGTGCAATCCAAGGAAGAAAAGCTTATATAATCAGCTAACAGTTAGAGTCAGAGAAGAGCTTTAAAGGAAAACAAACACCCAAATACCTGTATCTGTCGACTTTTAACCATGGCTTTGTTTGTCCTCTCCCGACAAAGCCTTGCGTATTCTTCAATGTCTTCACCATGTGGCTTCATATCGAATTTGTGTTCTATCTTTCCTTCGGCAGCTGGATTAACTATAAGCTCATTGACAAAAAAGGTATCAAGAGATGCCTAAATCTCGCCAGCTTTAGCCGGAGAAACTAGAGGAGCTCTCCTACGGAAAGAAAAAACAATCTGATGTTATCAATCAGACAATAGAATCGAAACAAAGACCTCACCTTGATTGGCTTCGGAAAAGACCGCCATCGGAACAAGGTCCTTGAACATGTTCAAAGAGTAGCTCTTTGGCATGTTCCTAAACTCAGCACCATACATCTCCATAGTGAACTAATACCATTGCAGGGAAATAAGTCGAAATAATGACAAAATAGCACTCAACAAAAGATACTTCCCTAAGCTCGATTTAGAAGTTGGCATGAAAAAACTCAAACTTTGACGAGACTACAGATTGAAATATGAAGGTCCATGTATATACTAAGAAAATGTAATTTCAAAGAAGAAAAACCCTACATATATATCAAGGTCCATGTATCTACTATAGTCCCTACATATCCAAGTAATGTAATTTCAAAGAAGAAAAACCCCTCAATTTCATTTATGGTCTGCTCAATCAACAATCTAGGGTTTTCGAAACCTGGTTTCACCTAATACAGAAAAAATTAAGAACTTGAGAATCAAAATCGAAGATTGTAATCCAATACCTCGGGCGTAGGATCGGGCTGTAGAAGGTCAACGCCGAGGATAACCTTCGACAGAGAATGAGATTCCGACGAAGAAGAAGAAACCTGCTTCTCCCACGCCTTGGCGACAACTACAGGACTCTTCATCAACCAAACCGTTCGATCGGCTTTCCCCGAATCGAGAACATGACCGTTACTTCGATCATCTTCCATCGACGCTCCTATACTCTTCTCTTCTCGTAGTTACTGAGTTCTGAATCTAAACTCTGTTTCGGATTTTGTCTTGCTTGTCCCACTCTTCGCGTTTTGACTTTAACCCTATGTCTTCGCTTACTTTGAAGCTGTGACAAAAGGGTAAAAACTTCTAAGAGACCCGACCCGTCACTAAATACCCGGACCAACTCGGGTTCTGGAATAATTTGGGCCAAGGCCCATATCTTGTGTTCAGAAACCAGTTTTTGTGACCCATTTTCTATTTGCAAAAGCCTGTATTGGCCAGAGCTATGTTTTTAATGATTATATTGCTACACTTGAATTACGATCATTTCTACAACAGTTTCACAATTTTTGTTTTCTTCACCTAAACAAAACAAAACAATACTCGTATACATGACATGATTAATAGTCGTATATTTATATACTGTATATACAATACATAAACATATGTAGAACATGCATGGATGTATCGTGTATGTATTAAGTGGATGCAAACAGATTGTTATTGTGGTGATAAAGACATCGAGTTTAGATATATATGGATGCTGCTTAGGAAAAACGACAAGGAAGTGATTCTGGTATATGGAACTTAACTAAATCCATGAGAAACCCTAACCACTACTTTCACTCAGTTGCTTAATGTACACTAAGGGGGACCAATCTCTTTCTTTTAAGGATTTTTTTTTTGGTATTTTTGTCTCTCATTTGGCTACGTATATCGTCACAATATTACATCCACACTTAAGACTAATAAAATATATTTTCATTAATTATCTTTAATTAATAAACTGGATTCATATAAGTTTTAGTATTAATTTTAAAATTTGTATTGAAAATATACATCGACAATTTTTTTATATATAAGTATATAACGATAGTATTAATATCATATGAGGTGTAAAAGGAAATTTACGTGTATTTCTATTAGGCAATAGCCTTAACAATATGACATCACGGTTCCTATGATTAGGGTGCTAGAGATTACAGAGTACTGTATGTTGAAAGATATTATAAGGTGAGTACAAGTGAATTTGTTTATATTCATGATTGGTTTTAGCCTTTAGGGGGTGCGAGAAGTGAAAATGCAGAAAAAAATCTCCAAGTCCCCTTTTCTTACGTATTAGAGGCGCAAATGGGCCACCAATTTTTTTTTATTTTCCATATACGAATTTTGTTCACATGGTCACTATTTGATATCTATAGACATGTTGGAAGGTTTCTATGATTTTCTAAAGGAAATTAAAATAAAGAAAGTGTCATATCAATCATAATCGAGTTAGGTATTATAAGTATAACAGAAGTTGAGGATTCATTTTAAAAATTTGTTCGATACTAGTCTCTCACTTTGACCGTAGACTTTACAATTTTACAATGATGTGTCGAGTCTTTGGACTCTTCAGGCTTCTTGACCCATTAGTTTCCCTTTTTCTCCACATAATTAATTAACAATTTACTCGCTAACTATCCTTTCAAACTTAACCTAACGTATTTTAATGGTAATTAATGACAATGCCTAACATTTGACCTGTGAGGATTGCTCTAAGTATACGTACCATCGGAACCAAATGTAGGTCATCAGTACGTAATAATAAAAGAAGAAAAAATACAAAAAATCAGTTTCAAAAAAAAAAAAAAATACAAAAATACAAAAAATGATAAAAATTATTAGTTACAAAAATTTATGGCTAGAGAAAAGGTAAACCATATAGACTAATCCTATGAGGCTGTAGAGCTTTTTCGAAACAAGAAGTGAGACAGATTAAGCAAAGTATCAGAGGAGATGATCGTGATTTTTGGATCAACTACAGTTATTGAAAATTAATGTTTTTAACAATTAAACAAAAAAAAGTGATCGAGAGAGACTGAAAGAAGATATCACATGTCATGAGTCAGACACTGTACAGTTTTTGAGTAACTTCCATCTACTCCTCTGTCATTTTTACTTGTCCTAAATCAAGCAATCTATAACAGTACTAGCTAATCATTATTATTATTAATAGTATCAGTTCATACATACATATTGAATATCATTTCACAAGGATAACGAAACCGATTTTAACTTCTTCTATATGTCTGTATATCAGTCATTTGTAGAATGTGTATATAATACTACAAATTGTAAGAAAAAAAAAATAGAATATTAAATGAGGATTAGCTACAGACGAATGATAGTCACATCCATGCAAGTAATAATCAAATAGCTACAAATATCATAGTTCTGAGGGACGTCGTTTGATATAAATGCGCTATATTACTATCCGTTTACATTCATCTACGCCAACATTTCACATGTTGTATACGAATTTACTCATTTGACGTTCTCTAAATAGTTAACCCTTTTTTTTTGACAAAAATTGTAGATAGGGGTTGAATCTATATGGAATGACACGATATTATCTACGTAAAAACCATAGACTAAAGTGTCCAATATCAAAATACAAAATGTAACGTTTTGGCTTATTCAACTAGGAGACCCAAACCAGAAAGAATATATACATATAAAAACAAACTATAGATTAAAGTTAATGCATGAATATGATTTTAAGCCGCCCATGCCGTTTTTTTAAACTAAACTTTTTCCATCTTTTCTGAGATGTTGGTAATATATTTCAATTGAAAATTGATTTTACATCTTTAACTCTGGAGAAATTCAATTGGGTAGTATAAAAGTGTATAAAAGGTTTCCTTAAAATATATTTTTTTACAAATTTTGATCAATGGAACACGAAACCTCGTTAAGTCATGTTTAGATCCGGCAAGCAAACGGATAAACGGGGGAAAAAAGCAGCTTCGAGCTCAACACCAACTAGAAAGCTAATTCAATATCAAACCCAAAAATAATTTTATTAATTGAAAAATGGGTTTTTGATTTGACCATTACTTAAAAAAAGTACTATATGTCGTACACCAACAAAAAGAGGGATAATTAGTAATCTCATAAAACTCCAACTTTTTTTTTTCGCACTCTTAAAACTCCAACTAAACCACATTCAAATTGACACAGAGATCGATCCTACGCAATGAACCAAAAAAAGTTGAAGAAATTGTTTCATGTAGAAATATATAACGAATAACCACAAGAGGAATAGAAAACGCAATAACCAAACAATAAAATAAAATATCGAACTTTGAAACTAGAGCATTACCACTAGTAAAAATTTCCCGTATAGCTACGAATTAGTCACGGTTTTTTCGTGGCTTTCTTGAAAAAGCTACGGAAAAACCACGAAAAAACCACGAAAATCAACAAAAAAACCACGAAAAAATCGAAATAGCCACGAAAAAAATAAGTCACGAGGCTATAGCCACGAAAAATTTTCCGTAGCATTTCCGTCGCTACGTGGTTTATCGCTTTTCGTGACTATATAGACATTTTTCGTGACTTTTTCGTGGTTTTTCCGTGGCAAGTTCGTGGCTATATGAATTTTTTTTACTAGTGTACTTTAACTCTCATTGATCTTCTTAAAAAAAAGAACGTACGCGTACGATGTGCATGTTAATCACCACTAAGTAACAACCTAGCTAAGGGAATTTTCTCAAATTAATTGCACGAAATTTCAAAAGACGAAAAGGAATACAAAACCAACAGCAAAGAAAAGCCTCTCATTATTATAACGTTTTAAAGATAAAACAATAATCAATAACATGACTCTGAATCTCAAGACCTCGGAGGTGTGAAGAATGGCGTACCGGCGATGAAGGAGTTGAGTTGAGCCGGGTAAAGCGAAGAAGGATCGAGTATTAATCCGTTATTATTATTTCCGGCAACAGTAACAGCTGTTTTTGCAGCAGTCTCTTCGGCATTGGTGGTTGTAGCAGTGGAGGCAAGGAGGTTAAGTTGGTGATGATGATCTTGATCTGGTCCTTGGTCATAGAGAATGCCTTTGAAGACATGTCCTCCAATGTTCACAGCCGTTTGATAAGCATATTCTTGATCATCTTCATCCTCTTCTATTGAGCTCACTCGAACGCACCGGAAAACCGCCGGTGAGTTAACCTCCGGTGGTAAGTGTTGAATCACCTCCAACCCTAAGGTTGATTAATGAATAAGAGTATACCAATATATAATTAAAAAGACAAAAAACCTAAGCTTTTTATGCTTCTAGTAACATATTCTTGATTATATATCCAATGAAAATCGTAAGTAAACTTTTAAATATTTATTGCATTGTGTTTACATGAAATCGATCTTGGATAAACCTTTTTATGTCGTCAGGTTTACTACGAAACAGTAAATTAGAAAAAAAAATAAAGCAGCAATATCCGGTGGACATCCTCATTCACACGCAAATGATGTTGTACTTCTCCACAAACACTCATAATTAAAAGTTTAAAACTTTGACACTTTTATTGAAAATTCAATCAATTTTGTAAGCTAAATTCAGTATCAGCAATTCGAAAAACACACACCATGATCAAATTTTACCTGAATTAGAATTAGCATTCACTACACGGGTATTACCAAGAGCCGATCCACCACCACTATGCTCTTTATCATCATTATCACCAACATTAGCTTCTCGAAGGCGTTTCGCGTTTGCGTTTCGCGTTTCACGTCTGGAGGCGGAGTGATGCTGCAAGGAAGCGAGTTGGGCTAAACGCTCACGACGTTTAGCAGCAGGAACCCAAGTGCTCTTAACGTGAGTTTGACAATGAAAGCCTCGGCTTTTACAACAAGTTCTACATCTCATATGAGGACAATCTTTCTTAGCTTGATTCCCACAATCTTGACAATTCATACCTCCTTGTCTCGTCACCGTGAACCCTCCCGGCTCATGATCGGAGACTACGTTGAAGTATAAACTCCGGCTCCGGTTATTGTTGTTGGTATTACTGGTGCTTCCGCCTGGAACCATCCCGAAAGAGTAGAAGTTTGTAGGAGCTGAGACATGTTGTTGTTGTTGATGTTGATGTTCTTGTTGTTGTTGGAAGTATTGAGGAGGCCAAATCTCGAAACCCTTGTTGGTATTATAGATCTCGTCTTTGTAAAGATAAAGATAATTGCTCTTGTCTTGATGCTGATGATGATCTTTGTCTACCTGATGATGATCTTGCTGCTTGTTGTTGTCTCTCCCTCCTAGATAGAAGAATCCTGCCATTTCTATCACAAGTGATAATCCACATCACACACACAACACACCCCAAAGAGATCCAAGAAAGAGTCAAATCTTTTCTTTGCTAGGAAAGATTGAGAGTAAATGATGAGGAAGATCGAGTAAATTAAGAAACTGCAAACGCCGCCATGGAATTAGTCTCTCTTCATCATATTAAGACAACACAATTTTGATCTCTGAAAGTGGAAGTTACTGGGTTTTCTCTGTGGAGAGAGAGAGAGAGAGAGAGAGAGAGAGAGAGATAAAGAAAGAGAAGGTTTTTAAGACATAGAGAGTCCCATGAAGATCTTTTGCTTTGGGCACTTCACTACAGTTATCTTCCAGTTTGAGTGAATCCCCATCACATAAATATCACTCACTATATATTTTAAAAGAAAGAAAAAAAAATACAAAAAAAAAAAGATAATCCGACATTATTTTAAGTAATTTTATAGAGTAATCATGCCATTATGTATGTTTATTTTCATGGCTTCAAGTCTTCAACCTTCAATTAGAGCATTCGAACAACGCATCGATTTAAAAAAAAAAGGAATTGTATATAAATTGGAGTTTTATTTCTTATAAAAGAATTAATAGATCTCACCATTATTTAAAAAAACCAAAAACAAAAACAGATCACATATACTTTTAATTAAATTTTGCACAAGATATAGACTAGTAGTTTGAGGTGATCATTTTTATTTTCCACATCTTTCATCAGTATTTTCATTACAATTGAAATACATGTAAACGACGAAAATTAAATGACACATTTTATATATATATAGATTAAGCTAGAAGAAAAATAGTTCGCATTAAAGCTCATACTGTTAATTACTATCAATGGTGATTAAAATGACACGTGTTAGAACAGGGAGTTTTTCTCCACTCGCCCCTCCCCCGCAAAATCCTCCCCACCGTTTGTTTATCTTTTCTTTCCCCTTTCAATTCGGATTTTTATTTTGTGATCAAAAGTATATGAAAACAGTATGGCAAAAAATAAAAGGAAGTCGGAGAAAAAAAGAAATGTGGAGGAAAAAAACAATTAAGGGAAGTCTAACGTCACACTGCTTTGACATTTTATTGTCACGGACGGTCTTATCATGAGGTTTACCGCTTAATCACGGCGATTAGACCTTCATTGACATATAACCTTTTCAACGAAGCCTCCGTGCGGTAATTTTTATTCGTTTAACCAGGATGTGAAAGAATGTTCCACATCGGAAATTGGAAAGGACTTTGAGTAATATATAAGAGATATGTGCCAATCCACTCATTGCCAATTGGTTTTGAGTTGGAAGTCCATAGAACTTAACATGGTATCAGAGCCTGAACGCACGCTGCCCCATCCGAACCGAAATCTATCTGACCCAAGAAAGGCCCGATAGATCTGACCTGAAATCGGCCTGACATGAAATTAGTCCGACCGATCTAACCCGAAACTAATCCTATGATGGGATATTGTCGAGATTAATGGCTAGACGGGCCATTATCTCGAGGGGGCGTGTGAAGAATGTCCCACATCGGAAGTTGGGAGGGACCTTGAGTAATATATAAGGGATATGGGCCAATCCACTCATAGCCAATTGGTTTTGAGTTGGAAGCCCATAGAACTTAACATGGTATCAGAGCATGAACATACGCTGCTCCATCCGAACCGAAATCTATCTGGCTCAAGAAGGGTCCGATAGATTTGACCTGAAATCGGTCCGACACGAAATTAGTCTGGCCGATCTAACCCGAAACTAATCCTATGATGGGATATTGTCGAGATTAATGGCTAGACGGGCCATTATCTCGAGGGGGCGTGTGAAGAATGTCCCACATCGGAAGTTGGAAGGGACCTTGAGTAATATATAAGTGATATAGGCCAATCCACTCATAGCCAATTGGTTTTGAGTTGGAAGCCCATAGAACTTAACATGGTATCAGAGCATGAACACACGCTGCCCCATCCGAACCGAAATCTATCTGGCCCAAGAAGGGTCCGATAGATCTGACCTGAAATCGGTCCGACACGAAATTAGTCTGGCCGATCTAACCCGAAACTAATCCTATGATGGGATATTGTCGAGATTAATGGCTAGACGGGCCATTATCTCGAGGGGGCGTGTGAAGAATGTCCCACATCGGAAGTTGGGAGGGACCTTGAGTAATATATAAGGGATATGGGCCAATCCACTCATTGCCAATTGGTTTTGAGTTGGAAGCCCATAGAACTTAACATGGTATCAGAGCATGAACACACGCTGCCCCACCCGAACCGAAATCTATTTGGCCCAAGAAAGGCCCGATAGATCTGATCTGAAATCGGCCTGACACGAAATTAGTCCGGCCGATCTAACCTGAAACTAATCCTATGATGGGATATTGTCGAGATTAATGGCTAGACGGGCCATTATCTCGAGGAGGCGTGTGAAGAATATCTCATATCGGAAGTTGGAAGGGACCTTGAGTAATATATAAGGGATATGGGCCAATTCACTCATTGCCAATTAGTTTTGAGTTGGAAGCCCATAGAACTTAACACAGAATTACGTGGTATTAATAGAATATATATATATTATATGTGAACAAGGTGATAAAAATCACGTAAGATTTTTTTTTTTATAGAAAACAATCATACGATTGCCCAATAAATTTTCAATTTACTAGAGGCTTTTTTTAATGTTGTTTTTCAATTATATGTGATCGAATTGATCACCTGATCAATTTAGAATCTAACAAAAATCTGCGATTCATGTTATTTATAAAGTCTTATTTTGTGGGTTTTTACTGAATATTGTAGAATAAAAAAAAACTAAGTGTAGATTGTATATGCAATTATACTTATTCTCTTCAAAAACCTAGTTTGATGTGATTCCATAATTAAACCTCTAACTGGTCCAATAGCTATGTAAAAAAAAAAAAAAAAAAAGATAAGGGGTTTTAAAGGATTTTTTGCTGGACAGAGCAATCCCTAGTCTAAGGTTTAGGTCACGAGTCATTATTATTAGCCGATGAATGGATGTGATCATCTTCCATCTCTACCCAAACTATTACATGAATATTATGTATTTTTCTGTTTTTAGAATTTTAAAGCCCGTTCCAATCGAAGTTGAAAACTTAGCTTTCACGTTCATTTAAAAAAACGATATCAGGATTATTTTGGTCTTACAAATGAAATTAGAGCAATGTATATATACTTGGATTAGTAAAACCGTTGGTGGTTTTATCTGAAACTACTTACTATTAATTATCAACTCTCAAATATTTTATACTAACTATAGTACGTAGCAATTGGTCATATTCTACAAATTTAAAATTAAAATCACTAAAGATTTACTTATTCAGTCATACCTTGGATTGACATTAGAACCGAAGCAAGCAGACCCACTCTAGTATCTTTGATCACGTGGAACCGCGTGAATTAGCGGCGCAAATTGCATATGATAATGATAATTAAGCGCATTTGACATTTAAATAAATGGTTTCAAAGTTTATATCCTTGGTGGAAGTCCCTTTTAGTCCTATGGCTGATAAATAATTTAACTTGTTTTTATATATGGTTTGGATTAAATTCGATTTTCAAAAAATACAAATGATTATATATTAATGGAAGAAAAAATTAAGGAGATTTTCAACATATATAATAGAATTTTTTTGTTGTGTTTATATGTGTCAAAAATACTATATGATGTAAGTTTTGTAAACGTAAAACCGTTTATCAAAAGATTTAGTTGACGATATATATTATTAGTTGATTATTAATCTCTAGAAAGCAGAATAACCACTTCCAACATAAAGATAACATATGTATATATCAAAATTAATTTTACTTCTCTCGTATAATCTATTTTTTAGATGCACTTTTTAGATATTCTATATAATATTCAAATTATGTGTTATACCAAAATTTATTTTTAAAATTTTGGTAAAATAAATATTTACAAATCAATAACACCTTCTCTTGCGAATTGTTGACGAATTTCATGCATATTAAATTATTCATACATGATATTAGGTCACGAGTGAGATTTGACTTCTCAATTCTAATAGATTTGATCAATTCTTCGGTATCAACGGCCCAATTAATACACAACCAAGTTCACAGGATAAAGTCTTGCCAATTAATACCATCAGTGACGTCCATATATAAATATACATATATAACACACACTAATCCTTGAAGATGAATATGCAAGTTATGATGGTTTTGCGTTTAGTTTAGTTTTGGTGAGCAAATGCCTTTTCTCTTTTTGAACCGATCAGCATTTGCCTTGAATCGAAGTCTTGAAGAATTGTGAAAAAATTCTTAACAAATTGGACTTGCATATTCTAAAAAAAAAATCAAAAATTGTACACATTTTAAATATCCGAAAACATGATATTTTTTACGGATTATATTGACAATTAATTTGAATTTCGCTCCATAATATTTGTTTATAAAATATAAAAAACCAAATGCATATTCAAAAATAATAAGTAGAATATAAAACAAGAGTAAGGCCAATCCCGAACATGAATTGTGTCTAGGAAAAGCGGGATTTCCTTTAAATACTTAACATGACTAATAAAACTTATTGACACCTAATGATATATCTAGAATGGTTGATCGTACGTATTAGTAACAAACAAACAAAAAAAAATTGATCGTATTTAGGGGCCCGAGACATGAGTCTTCTGTATTTTAGAATTTCTTGTTGACTAAATCACTATTTTGTCTTTATTTGTAAATGTAATTACTTAATACTTTTTAATTTAATAGAAAAGCAAGGAGCTCCTAACTTTGATGACTCGGGATCTTCATGATTAAACTAGTTGCCTAATGTCTCTTTTGTCTTTTTTCTTTACTTTCTTTTCCTTTTTTTGTTCCTTTTGTGAACATTTTTTTCTCTTGGCATTTTTGATAATTTGATGGGATTCGTAGCTAGCATTGAATTGTTTTTTGGCAAATGATATTTCTCTTACGAGACGGTCGTAACTTCGTGGCTTGAATGAATTATGATTTTGATTTTTATTTAGTATATAGCTAGAATTGTCCAAAAAAAAAACAACTGATTAATGCTCATCGACTATTCTTGATGAACAAAATATTTATATAGGCTAATAGTTCATTCACGTTTGATAGAAACGTTTGCAAATGATCTTTAGATCTTCACGTTATTTTAAATAAATCCTCCAACAACAAAGAAATCCTATGTGTAGTCATGCGTAGGCGATGAGGGTATACAACATGTTCAAATGATTAGCATTGTCTTCGAACATTCTTCTTTCTTTCTAAAAATGCCACACAAATCATCATTATTTTCTTAAAGGATATATCGAATGTATCTATTTAGATTTATAAAAAAAAGTGTATATTTTTCGGAGAGTAAAGCATATATTACGAGGTGATCTAAGAATCTTAGATGTGAAAATAAAATTTTCAATAAAATAAAATTACGTTTTCGTCACCTCCCACAAGACAGGCAGAGAGAGTGAAGAAGGAGCAAAAGTCGTCTTAGGAAAAATTCAAGAATAAGGATTAGCTCCAATTATTATTATGTTGTTCTTTCACTCTCGAGCCTTGTGCTCACCTTTCTTCTCGCTGCATCTCTCTCCTCTCTCTTTATATATATGCTAGTCAATCATTCTTCTCACTAACAGTATTTTCCCGACAATCTTCTCAATGATTATATCTATTATCTATACGCCGGGTTTAATTTTTTTGTAAGTCGACTCTTTTTTTTTTTTTTGGTTAAATCTTCTCTCAGTAAACGTTAACGGATTTCTGCAATTAAAATGGAAAGTTTTTTTGGAAGTCTATTTAATGTTTTTTTTTTTATAACACATGCTAAATGTCAGGTCTATAGAAAACTCAGACTAATTCATGAAAGAGGTGTAGTTTACGGATAAATCTTTTTTCTAGTTATGCAAATGAATCGAAAACAAGGATTCATATCCGTAAAGATGTTTAGAAACAATGTATTAGAGTTTCACGTAGCAAGTGCATCGAATTTAGAATGTATTAGCGTCCCAAACCCGTTTCCTTACCACTTAACCACAATGCTTAAGTAGTTAATGTTAGGATTTGGATTTGGATTTTATTTTAGTGTGAGAGTTACATTTATTTTTTCTGTCATTGTAAATTATACTATGATCAAAATATGAGATTATATAAATTTTTCTAACGATGATAAAAATTAAAATGCGAAAGCTCAAAAAAAACAAATCATAATATATAAAAAACAAATCATAATATATATTTGAAATATCCAGCGCCTGACCCGATCATAAAAACTTCATAAAATTAGCAAAACCTCGACAATTCAATATTTAAAGCAAGTCATATATTATAGTAAAGCTACTAATCTTAAACTCGACCAACAAAACGCTTGCCTAAATATCAACTTTTTGGTTTTTGTGAACTTTAAATTTACCATCTAACATGTTTGTATTATAACAAAGAGATTTCGAATCAAAATTCAAACTAATCACTAGATATAAAAATTTCGTATATTTTTGCTATTTAACATATTTATAATAACCAATCATAATTGAAATTATAGTAGAAAAATTTGATCCTTGTCCTCAACTTTAGAATAAACCCTTCAGCCACTAAATTACAATGAATTAGTTACCACTTACCATGTAAAATGTATTATGTTAGCTTTGGAATCAGCCGGAGAAATCTATTATTACACAATGTTATATATGGGTTAACTGGTGGCATATTGGTTTAAAACATCAATTTGTCTTTTCAAAAAAAAAAAAAAACAATTTGTCGACTCTTTCACGATAAGGCTTGATTCTTTATACTCGCATTTAAACGTTTCAATCTTTTATTTTGTTTTTCAATTGTTTTCCGCCAAAACCAAAAAGGTACTATTATTTTGTTTTATTCATATTGTTAACACCCCATAAAGTACATAAATAAATAACGAAAAACATAATTTTTCATCACTCACCACAAAAATAACGAACTTATGTTTTCAAAATTTCTATGTCAATCAGCTAGAATGTTCTTCAGCAAGTAGTATTAAACACCTATACAAAGTATTTCCTCTCTCTCTCTCTCTCTTATAAATGTTAATATCTGTGTATAATATAGTATATACCTCAGTAATTATATATGAATCACGTTTAGTCTCTTACAAGTATACAGTCAGGGATGTAAATTAGAATGAATATAATTATAATGAATGGAATTTTTCAATTACTATTAGGAAAAATAAAAAAAAATCTCCATTATGCCTTTGCGACCATCATTTTTGCTTAAAGCTAAGTTATAATTATGCTCTTTCCGCCAGAAACGGGTTTTTGTCTTCTTGAAAATAAAGGAAGGAAGTGACTCAAAGCGTCTTCCTAAAGCTAAGATATTCGATTTACTGCGTTAAGAATAAACTTTATTCCAATATAACGCGAACAATACTTTGAAAATCAGACGAGGGAGCAAAAAAATATGGTTTCGACGATGTCCCTACTATTACTAACACATTAACATATTAAAATTCGCGTGCAATCACCCGCTTCATACGAATTTCCCATCGTATATTTATATGTATATAAAACAAAAATAAGAAGAAAAGAAAAGGAAAACATTTTATAGAAGGTGATGTGATTGTAAGTTTGTAACTGTGGTTCATGAATACATGACAAGTTAAGTATAATAAGGAAGTCTAATTCTGAAACCCTAGGCGACGAACACTGCATGCCAATAGTAGAAACAGTACGTACGATCACGAGATCAAACTTATACGTACTTTACTTTCTTAGGATCCCTCCACTTGCAGGCACTAGCCCCTTGCCACGTGGTCCCCCTCCATTAGCTTTATGGGCATCATAAAGCCCGTGGGGCCCATCTTCCCATCCATGCACATGCTTCACATTAAGCTCTAGCTCTATGTGTGTGTATATATAAATACTAATCTTGTAATACGCATATTTAAGTACATATGAACGTATAATATAATAGGCCTATATATGCCTTTTAAGGAGGAGAGACCGGCCGAAGAAAAGACAGCGTTGTGGTCTCCACGAAGGTTACAAAGACTCATTTGTCACGTGACCACCACCATTCTTCAGAGTCTTATAATATGTGTGTGTTTTATAGCTCACATGTATTAAAACGTTTCCTTTATAGAATTTTGATAGTTTTCTATTTCTTTGTAGACCATTGACGAATCTTTAGCACTATACTCTAGTTTCAGGATAAATAAGCGAGTTTGGCCTATATATTTGATCTATATAACTTTTAAGTATCATTTAGCATCAATAGTAATTCAATAATTGTATGAAATACTGAAGTCCATATATGCATGGTTTGGGCATTACATCCGAATTGTTCTTTCGCATGACTTCAATTCCAATCTGATGGGCCTAACTTTAAAACACATTGTATACAACTGGAACATTTGTTGTCAAAAATATGTATTTAAAACCTTTTTTTTATTACTTTCCGCCAGTATTCAAGGGAGAACCCCATCAAGAGGTACACAAGAGATCCAAAAAAATAAAAAAAACATACAAATCCACAAAGGGTAACACAACAACCCATAAGCGATTAAACATACGTTCTCTAAAAGAGTAATGCTTTGGTTGAATTTCTTCTTTTTCACAATAATTACACAATACACATATATAAACAAAAAAAAAACAATTATCACCACAGAAATACTAATTATAATTTTGGAGAAGCCATGTGGTTGCGTAGGAGCCCAGCAACGCCTATGTCATTTATCTCGGTTTGTCATGTGGTCTCGTGGTTGAGAAAAATGAAAAAGGGCTGCCCGTTTGAAGCGAAAGGCCGGTCTGTTGTTACCCCATGTTGCCTCTGACATCTTCTAGTTGTGAATTGCATTCTCACACAGCTTGGAATCACCTTATCAACACACACAAATCACATATTGTGACAACGTTAGAGCACCAAATCTATGTGTCAAACCAGTGTTTCATCCCCGCATGAAGCACTTACTGTTGGATTATCGCTTTGGGCTTTACATCCTAATCGTTCCATTCCGTTAGACTTCCAAATATAAAGGGCCTAACTTAAAAAACCCATTATATATTTGTATTTCTTTTTAATTATTTAAGTAATCATCAAACCGTTATAAATGCCGGTTTGCTTATTTTCCTTTCCTTTTTTTTTCTTTTCCTTTACCATCGTTCATAATTTTAAACGTTACAATAATAATTGGTTGTTAATCTTTTTTTTTTTTTGGTCAACAATTGGTTGTTAATCTGTACATATTATTGTTGACATTTATTATTTTTTTCACAAGAAATAACATAATAGGAAAAATGTATATCGAGATTATAAAAAAAAAAAGGTTTAGGTAAAATTAAAGACTCGAGAAAGCGAAAACTAGGAGTTTCTAATTGGCTAAAAACGTTAATTTTTAGAGAAATAAGATTCTGTGGCTGATTCTCTGGAATATATTTCCTTTCTCAATACTTCATCGACTTAATAGAAGCTTCTATCGTTTCCCGGAGAAAAAAACAAAGCTTATTATTTGCGTCTCTGATGGCGTCTCACTGGATCCCTGAAGACGATTATCGTCTCAGAAAATCCATCGAGGTTTAGTTTTCACAAAACCCTAATTTCGTCTCTGTTTTTTTTTCATTAATCTCTCCATTTCAATATTATTCTACTTTTTATTTTGTCTCGCGTTCCGTACTAGTTGATGTTACTGAATCTCGGGACTGAAACCCTAAATTACTGCAGCGTTTAAACCTTATCTTTGTAGATAATTGACATACTAGCTTGTGTCCCAAGTCATCCAACTCTTCCTTGCTCAAAACTTGATAATATCGACTCCTACGAGTTTCTAATTGTCCATTTTCCGATTACTAGACACTTACCTCGAATTTTCCATAATCTATGATAGAAATCGTCAATATTTGAATCCAGGATTTGCAAATTTTCTAATGATTAATGAAGTTTTGATTATTTGTTCTAATAGAATGGAGCTTCTCTAGAGTCGCTAGCGAAAGGAGCCGTCGGATTCTCTCGGAAATACACACTTTCGGAACTAACAGATCGATGGCATTCTCTTCTCTACAACCCCCAAGTCACATCTTCATCTTCATCAATCGGATTCGATCTCGGATACTCAGATCAATTCCTTCCACAAAGTCGTCATCATCATCACCCAACACCAGTCAGATCTCAGTATTACGTGGCGCGTAAGAGGATGCGTTTGGAGGAGCCTCTTAATTATGATGGTACTAACAATGCCATGGATGAAGATCTTGATTATCATGTTGCGTTTGGAGAACACGCGTTTGATGGCTCTGAGTTCTTCGATTGGCGGTTTAATGCGTCAGACTATGAAATCATTCGAAACACTTTCCCAGAGATTATGCAACAACAAGATGACGATGGTGATGGTGATCGAATGGTGAATCAGCTGTTAAACATCAACGATGGACAGATTCACGACTGTAATGTTACAGACACAACAACAACAACAACAATAGGACAAGTTTTGCCTCGAGAAGAATCTCAAGATCCTCTGTTTCAACCACCCAATACATCTTTCAATGAGACAGCGTCACAGTCACCTCAGCAAGTAGCCCCTCATCAAGCAGTGACTTGGATTGCTCCAGAGTCTTGTCAAGACTTGCCAAGCAAACCAGAGGGATATTTTCGTAATGCTAGGTCCTTGTCTGAATTGGATCCACATCCAGAAATCAAGAAGGGTGTTCTCATATGTACTCTAAACCAACAGTCCGATGAGATTCCAGATAACGATGATATTGACCTGCAACCGAGAGCTCGAAACTCGATTGATCCTTCTTCATCATCATCATTGAGGAAGCATATGAAACGACCTCTGCCTCCAATCAGAGAATCATCATTATCACAGGCCAAAGGTAACGACGTTATCCACAGTTATGGTTTTGGAGAGTGTGCTGTTACAACACAGGCAAGTTGTTCTTCTGCATTCAAAGATAGCTTTGCCGAGAAACCGACATCTAGTTTTACTGAAACAGCTTCAACATCACAGCAACACTCTCCAGAGAAAGAAATCTGTGAACAGACTTTAAGTGCAGAGATGGATATAAACGCTTCAATGTCAGGACAAACGGAGAATAAGAATGAAATTGAGAGTGATGAAGATTTGCCTTCCTTTTCAGATGTTGAAGCTATGGTATATAAACTCTTACAAGTCTGTGCAAATTATTGTCTTTTCTTGGTTGAATTTACTGAAACTGTGTTCTTTTTTGAACCTATCAGGTTCTTGATATGGACCTTGAACCGATTGGTCAAGACCGGTACGAGTTGGAAGGTAAATAAGCTGTCTCACAAACTGTAATTTTTTAATTTGTTGTCTTTAATTTAACCAAAAGCTACACTGATGATTGTGTCCAGCTTCAAGATATCGAAACGAGGAAATCCTGAGAAAGATAATGAGATTAGAGCTGAGTGCCAAGTCTTACATGAACCGCGACATCGCTTCTCATGGAGCTTTTGCTATTCTATACGGAAATTCCGATAGGCATTACATTAATAAACCAGAGGTTATTGAATCTTCTCTTGAAAATGCTTAATTAGAGTAACTAATCGATTTAATTGAGTTAAAAAAAAAAAAAAAAAAAGCTTTTTTAACATTTCAGGTGTTACTTGGAAGAGTGACTGGAGAATTTCCAGTAGATATCGACTTAGGAAGGTCAGGGTCTGGAGCAAAAGTCTCTCGACGACAGGTAATGACGTCATTAATCATATTAACATCTATTGCTTTTTTCCAAACATTTTGATGGAGGGTTTTAAGTGTAAGTTTTATTTGATTTCAATGAAACCAGGCTCTAATCAGGTTGAAGCAAGACGGGTGTTTTGAAATGACGAATCTTGGGAAGTTTTCCATATGGATTAACGAGAAAGAAATTGAACATAGACAAGTTGTTAATCTCAAGAACAATAGCTTAATCCAGGTAAATTAAATTTTTTACAAGGTTTCAATGTTAGGATCAAGAAACCGAAACTGATCAATTCCTTTCCTTTTGCAGATACGAGAGTTGTCGTTCATATTCGAGACGAACGAGAAAGCTGTTAAAAGATATTTAGATGGAATTTTCACAGATAAGATCATATATATATAGGGGACGTAGCAGAGACTAGTTGTATGATAATCGAAACTTAACACGAGATATTGATCCAATCAAAAGTTGGGTGATTTAAAAGTTGGTGTCTTTTCGTTTGTTTTTCAAACAGTGAAATAAAAAGGTGAGAAAAACAAAATTCGAATCATTTCGATGAAGATCTGTAAGGTGTATTGATGCAAAGAATGGGCAGTGTAGTGGACTTGAGAGATGGTGATTGATTGGCCGATTTTTGTTTTTGAGGTAATATACAAACCCCCTCTCTGATTTATATATTTTATACTACTAGCCATGACCATGGATAGATATTATCGAAAACATTTTAAAGTGATATTTTTTTTACGGCAAACAATTTCATTAATATCAAATGGAGATTACAAAGTTAGTATACAAATTTTTTGGAAAATAAATTACTACACAAACAATATATACGCCATATAATTAAAAAAGAATATCAAAAGAGAATGTTTTTTATAAATAAATCTTATTCGTTAACAGATCATTAAATTTTTTGTTTTCAAACATTCTGATACCAAACTTCTGTATCAAAATCAATTTTGACAAATTTTGACTTTATATTTTTCTCAATTCGATCTCTTGAAGGTTTTATTCCTTCTAATAGAGTGATTATAACAATGATTCCAATATCGAAATATCAAGCGACATCTTCACACTATGGTATAGGAGAATAATCACCGGTTGAAACCAGAATTAACGGCGACAGAAAAAATACTCATTGGAATCAAACACAACAGAGACATAACAGTTACACCGAACCGATATTAAAAAAAAAAAAAAACGTCCCTAATCGAGTCACCATTAGCGATTTGCGAGGAAAAATATGAATTAATTTCTCTCGCTTTCAAAATGTTATTGATATTTTTGTGAATTATTAGTGCTATTATCTATTTTAAACATGATGGTATCCGTTTCCTTGGATCACAAGGCTTCAATCGCTGCTTTTCTCCATTACATTCTGTGTTGGAAACTCTTTTGTAGTCTATGAAGTTCATTTTTTAAAAAGATTGCTGTTTGGTAATGTTTGAATTTGGCTGCTCCTAATTGTTGCGGATGTTGAAAGATACATCAAGATGAATTGTTTGTGTTTTTCTATGTTTTGGATGAATTCTCGTGTTTTTGTAACTCTTTTTTTTTTTTTTTCTCTGTTTTGATGATTCTTATAATTTCCTTGTTAAGGGAACAAAAGCATAAGATTCTTTTTATTTTTTCACGATAGTAAATAGGTTTTGGATTGGTTTTTCTTTCGAAGTGAATCTATGTCCGACCTAGTCATCAATATATCACTATGGAGTTTTTGCTGTCAGAAACAAATTAGTGCGTTTTAACCAAAAAAAATAAAAATAGTGCGTTATTGTTTAGGTATGTCTATCATAAATATAAACAATACCAACAGTGACCAGTGGTTTAAACACAAACGTTAGTGCTGTTGTTCTTCTGATTCGATTTCCGTTGGGAAGAGGATAATCTTCTTTAAAGAGATTTATAAAGACTGACTCCGGTTCAGGGGTGAAATTAAGACTGAAAACCCGAACCCATCCCGGTATTAAAAAAAAAAAAAAAAAAAAAAAAAAAAAACNAAAAAACAGCAAATCGTCATTTTTTTAAAAAGTAAAATGTTTCTAATAATAATGCGAAAAGCTACGAACAAATTATGAACTCCAATTGCGACTACGATGGACACTTTCCTCGTTCCGGACTATTTTGCATAAGCCATGACGTCATTATTTTGTGTTTCTTTAATAAAATTTTAGAAAGTTTGGTTTATTATAATTTAAAATTTAAAGGGTCCCTGTTTTCGGTTCACCCTTCAAAAAAATATGTAAAACAACGTGGGGGTATATTCATATACGTTAAATTAATGAAAACTCCAGAGTGGTCCAATAAAATCATTAAATTCGCTTAATAAAAAATACTATTGAATTCGCTGTTAAGAATCGAGAGGTTTCGATATTGTCCTCCCCACCTTCTGCCCATTCAGATCCAACTAATTCCCTTATTCTAATCTATAAATGTATAAATACTCCAATAACCAATGGGGTAGTTAGAAATTTCTATTAGTGTCATGAAAATATTTAAAACTACGAAAATTACTTTTAAGATATAATTATGAAAACGACAGAAATAGAAGTGACTACTGATATACCATTTGGTGTAAATTGATGCATCTATTTTAAAATTTTCATACTCCAAATGGTATTCAGATTGAAGAAGAATTAGAAAAGGATTTTTAGAATGATGTAATTCCGGAATTTTAACACTAATTATGATGGTATTCAAAAAGTATTTTTAATAAAAGTATAGGATTTGACACGTTTCTGAATTTTGATGAATATTATGCTTTGTAGACCGAGTCGAAGTCTAAGTGTGGAGCTTCCAACAACGTACGAGAGATACGACGGACGAAATTAGCCACGTGTTGTTTCTCTTCTTTGTCGGAAAAAGGGCCGAAATCTATCTCAACTTAACGCACACTGCATTTTAATACTTCAACCTTGATCCAATGCGTATTTCTATCCGAATAACCAAAAAAATTAAATAACCTATCTAAACTATCTAAATCGTGCCGATTTCGACGTGGACACTAACATTCGTTAGTCAACCGTCAAATAGATGAGTCAACAACCCAGAAAAAGATCGATTTCTACTTTAACTTAATTCGCGGTGCCTTTTAATACATCAACCATGACCAATGGTGGATTTACGTTTTTAATATACGATGTCGTTTTGCTTACTCGAGCCGAAATTTATGAAAAACTAAAACGACGTCGTTTTGTATTTGGAAAAAAATTAGAAGTTAGGGATTCGATATATTTTCTTCTTCTTCAATCGAGCACGAGAAAGAGAGAGAGGATTCTGAGACTGAGAGAAATTGGAGGAGAAGAAATTGGAGAGGAATCGAGGTATTATTGGTGGAGAATTTAGAAAATTATTGAGAAGAAACGAGAACGTGACATTAAAACAAAATTCTACTCTCTCAGATATTTAATCAAACACTTGGTGATTAAAAACATATCGAACTCTCAATTTAGAAAAATTGTGCTTTTTTGAAAGTTGAAACCTATATTTCTGAAAATTATGAAAACAAAACAAATACAAAACGATTTGTACAATCATGATAAAAAAAACCTAGCTATTTGAAATCATTACTTCATTCGGGTAAAAATACACATTGGATCATGGTTCAGGTATTAAAAGATATCGCACATTAAGTTGAGGTAGAAATATGGTATTTTCCCGGCGATTGACTCATTTTATTACGGTTGACTAACGACTGTTAGCATCAATGTCGAAATCAACACGATTTAGATAGTTTAGGTAGGTTATTTAAACTTTTTGGTTATTCGGGTAAAAATACGCACTGGATCATGATTGATGTATTAAAAAGCACCGCGCGTTAAGTTGAGGTAGAAATCGGCTCTTTTCCTCTTCTTTGTCCATCATTTCTTCTTTCTTCTTTTGGACTAGCATCAAAGTAAAAAAAAAGAAAGGGAAATTAGCAAAAATGACTATAATTAGAGTATGAATAAAGCACGTAACCATATTATTTATTTGGTTAGAGTACAGACTATATAATGTGTATAATAGACAATTTTATCCTTGTGTCTTTTCTTGCTTCTTTCTCTTTCTTTCTTTTTTTTCTTATCCTTTTCATTTCATTTTTTTTAGATCTCTTCAATGTAATTTGATTCAAATTTGAAATTTAAAAGAAAAAATTATTGGTTTTTTTCTGCATATAACGTAATTTGAATTTTTTTAAATATATACAAATTTTTTAAAAACTAAATAATTAATTATAATTAAGAGTTCGTCGT
>OVAY01001099.1:0-11150 GCA_900406395.1 Kernera saxatilis
ATATCACAAAACTAGTATTTATTTATAAGAATTAAAATATTTTAAAAATATTTATAAAATTATGTTCCGAAATCTTTTTAAAAAACAATTTGAAACTTTTTATATGATATTTTTATTCAATTTTATTATATAATTTTATAATTAATTTCAATATTATTTTATTTTTTTGGCTATTTATCACGGATCCGGGTACGGGTAATAAATTTTCGGATCCGACGGATCTGTGTTCGGGTTCAGGTATCTTAAAATTTCAGAGTATCCGATCCGTGTCTACTCTTAGTTTATACTATAATATAGTCAAATCATACCCAAAAAAATAACATAACTTAAGATATTTGTTAACAAGAGTATCGTTTCCTTTTTTCTCTGCTTTCTACAGAGTCTGGTGAAAACTGGCAGTTACGATTTACGAACTTACGAGAACATCGACAGGTCATTATGATCAAATATCAATGTAATAAATGTGAATAAATGACCCCTTTTGGGACGATTAAATTAGAGATCTCATATGACACCACGAGTTGCGCTGGAAAATAGATATAGATATAGATTTTAATCAATGCAATACATGATACAGTGATTTGTCGAGTCATTGTGTATGCATACGCGCATCGAAATGTACTTCGTGCGCAGCCTCGGTTCTAAAAGTGTACATTACAGAATCCCAACTTTTTCTCTATGCATAATATTTAAAGACATTTTTCTGATTTTTTCCTACTGCATTTGCAAGTAAAAAATCTTCAAATTTGACATAAAATTAGAATATACACAAAAACAAAGAAAACAAATCGAAGTGGTGTAAGTAAAATATCCGAATAAAGCACAAAATTTTTTGAAAAAAAAAACTTATTATAGTTTAAAAAAAATATTTAAATAAATTGAGATATTTTGTACAAGATCTTCAAGTAATTTGAGTCTTCAGATGACTATGGTAATACTATTATTAATAAACATGCGCAAACCACGACACCAATAAAAGGACAGACAACGTTAAATCATATGCCTAAGAAAGAAGAAGAAAAAGGAACATTAATGTGAAAAAGGACAGGAAGGGATCAAAAACTAAAGGCAAGTTGGTTCGAGCATAACCAGCTTCACGTGGAAGGGACGTGGAGCTCGAAGTCCCACACTTGATTCAGAATCATAAGACAGCGAAGCACACGTGTGCCCTTGTTTGCCCCATAACGCTTCATCTCCTCAACTGTCAAAACAATCTCCCAACATTCGATGATTTCTCATACTCCTATATTGATTGATTCTACCAGATACAAGTCGCTAAACACTTAAGTCGCACATTTTACGATATCAAACAATGTACAAACCGTATTTCTATAAGAAATGCTGAACTCTATGTTCTAACAGCAAGCACGGAAAATATGCAAAAACAAACACATAACGGTCAGGCGCTAAATCATGTTAATTCAATGAATCATGGCCATTAGACAAAATGAACACACAATTAAAAGGATCATAACTAAATGCTACTGCTTTTCAACATTTCTAATGGCATGAACAATAGAAAGAACACATTTAATTTTGAATTGATGTTTTAATTAGTTACATTATATGTTTTCTATAGCTGGTAGATGTTATAATTCAGTTTTATGAAATGTAATTTTGTATACTTTCTATTTTGATGAACTAAACAATTTTTTTTCTTTTCAGATTTACTTTAAATAAATAAATTATTCATGATAACTTTTTGTTTCGTGGAGTATATGGTCGCTGAAACTACCAGAGTAATAGCCGTCCGATGAAAGCTAGAGGAACAACCATCGTCCATTGATGACGGAATCCCTCGCACGTGCGGGTGCGGGCGTTTCCAAAATTACAAAATAAAAAAAAGGTAAGAAACTTTAGTCAAAAAAAAAAAAGGTAAGAAAGTAATTAACAAAGCGTGGCTTGGGAATGGGTTCGGTTCGGAGAGTGGTCCCACGTGTCTCCGCCATGTGACCGGCTGAGCTGGCACATGCGATTAACCGCTAAATCAAAAACGGCAATAATCATTTGCTTCATTAGATCGCTAATCACTCGTTATTAATCTATTGCTTAAAAGCTGTGCCACACGTGCAACCTCGTCATGGATACTCATAGGATCTCCTTACTTTTATTTTATGCCTTAATTTGCTTGATTTTACATATATACCATGGCCTAGAATAATGATTTTTGTTTGTTTTCAAAGTGATTTTTTTTTAGCAAATGTAATAAGCAGGTTTGTAGCTTGGTTGGTGGGATGTTTTGTTTTCTAAATAAATAGTTATTGAGCTTTTTTCAGATCGGATTTTAAGTCAAAACCTACGCTATTTTTTTCATTCAGGTATGTTGATTTTATACTAATGACGAAAAAATGTTTTGACGAACTATGCTATTGCAGTTACTCAAACCTAACAGTAATCAACAGAACAATACGACTATTCCGATGGAATACCAGTAGGATAAAGATAATATTGAATGCAATTATTGAATATTGGTAAAATAAAAATTTATTAGTTTATTTGTTAGGAATAGAGTATATAAGGTGGTGCGACCAATTCAATAATCAGTCGAGATTCTGCAATCAAATCTCGGACATAATGATCTATATTTATACTATTAAGGAAGCTATTAATTTATGTGGCCAAGCTGTCTTTTGCTTAAAATGATGAAAGTTGTTCCCCACAAACTTGTTTAGTGATTGCTCATAATACACACATGGCCGTAAGCCATTCTCTGTGCAACTGAGACAAAATATATAATATACAACAAAATTATTATAAATTATTAATGGCTGGATTATGATATTTTATTAAATTATAGAAATATTACTCCATAAAGATATAAACTATTTCAATTTGAATAATTTATATAAAAGGCTAAAAAGGCCACTAATTCAGAAGTTTTATTTTAATTTTGGTTAGTTAAAAAAAAACATTGCTAAAAAGCACTAGAAATATTGATACAATGAGAAATAGCTTATTATTATTATTTTTTTTTACATATAACATAGTAAAAATTTAACTATAAAAAGTCTTCTAAAATGAAAGTCCTAATCGGTTACTTCATTTGTTTGTGGCTTTGTGCCGTGAGCCAGACCTGACGAGAACAGAACTAAGTTAAGAGATTCGAAATAAATTTAGATCGGGATGGTTTTTTTCGAAATGGACAGCCCTACAAATGAACATTAATAAGATTTTGTGGAGAGGTCCAATGATGGACACCATGTTGATGACGCAAAAAAAAAAAAAAAAAAAAGCGAATGGAAAACGTGTTTGGGCAATGCTTTATGTGGCCTTAAAATCATCAAAATTAAATGAATGGTCACTAGCATTTAGCAATGTGGTCCACTTTCATTATTATTAAATTTCCCATTAATTAAGGACTCGTTGTCCTAAGATCTCTTTCTTTTCTATATACATTAATGTTTGATTTGAAATCATACGTACTACTATGTCCAAACCTATAAAATCATATATTTAGTAAATAATAATGAACAAAAAACCTATTGAAATGATGTCGATCAAACCTATAGACGGATTGACGGAAACAAGGTGATGACAATGCCAAGTTTATAATAGTCATACAAGTCGGTATGTTTAGCTTTTGGAATTTAGTTAATTTTTAGTTAATTTTATTTGTTTAGTGTTTCATTTTAAAAGTAACACGTCAAATCAATATGTTTAGTACTCCATATTTAATTGTTTGTTTTTGACAAGATATATGTCATTGTTTACCGAAAAAGAAGAAGATATATGTCATTAAATTAGCGTAGCTCGTATTAGAGAGAATGTGTCCCGAACGTACATTAATTTCTATATCTTTATATACCTGAACGTTTGTTTTTTTGATTTACAATTCAATTGTTATTTTAAACTCTATTATATCTATATAAAAAATAAAACAAAAGTTGCCTTAAAGTTCAAAATAAAAACAAAACTAGTAGCACATAACTACATACATATGTAAATGATTAATGATCGGTGTTATTGGAACTTTTTTTTTTTTTTTTTTTTTTAAAAANTTTTTTTTTTTGATAAAACGTTATTGGAACTTTTATATCAAATTACTTTGTTATCCTTTTATTATTATGTTGTTTACGATTTTATAATAACAAACAACATGTACATATTTGATTAGTTGATAGAAATATATACTAGCAGTATGTGTTAGAACGATCAATGATTTTAAAAGCATTTTTTAGAAGTCCGGTTGAAACCTCGGTTGTGTACAAACAAACCAATTCATCCACACTAATCGTCTACTCGATCCAGTGATTTGAACTCAATACATATCCGAAAGCAGATTTGTGGAAAGCTTTTTACCTCATTTTTATAATTTGAGGGACAGTTCGGAATAAAAAATGGAAAAACAAAATATAAAAAGCATATTTCACGTTACTGTATATGATGTGAAAGTGGACTTGGACGCGAAGCTAATTTTAATGGGCCTGAAGCCCATCTAGCATAACTTGAGCTAGAAGAAGAGGGAGGACACCGTATTGATCTTCTCTTCTCTTGTGCCGACATATTATTCCGCCGGGAAAAACAAAAAAGAGAACAGAGGCGTTGACTGATGAGTGGTGAAGTGGTGGTTGAAAGAGGAACAATGCATACGGATCTAAAGCTTCCGATCATTGATCTTTCTTCGCCGGAAAAGATCTCTACTTCCCGATTGATCCGTCAGGTTCTTCTTCTTCTACTTGTCCTTTTTTTCTTCATGGAGAAAAATGACGAGCTTGTTTGTTGTATTATACTCTTTAACAGTAAATGCTTCTTTAGGTCAGTGGTGGGATAGAATCATAGAAATGTCGGTGTTTCCGAAGATGAATTTCAGTGTAAAGTCCTGTGTTTTTTTCATTGAAATGATTGTTTCCAATTTTAGGCTTGTCTGGATCATGGATTCTTCTATCTCACCAATCATGGCGTTTCCGAAGAATTGATGGAAGGAGTGCTAAGGGAGAGCAAGAACTTGTTCTCTCTTCCTCTCGAACAGAAGATGGTCATGGTTCGCCGTGGTTTCCGAGGTTACTCACCTTTGTACGACGAGAAATTCAAATCTTCCTCGACTTTCAAAGGTTTCAAGAACAGATCTTGTGCTGATTTCTATTATTCCCTTGGTTGAAACAAAGAACATGTGGTGATTCCAGCTTCTAGTAACAGGTGATTCCAAGGAGATGTTCACTTTTGGATCTTCAGAAGGAGTTTTGGGTCAACTTCACCCTAATATGTGGCCTTCTCAAGGTAAAAGCTTATTGGATAATCCTATTTTTTTCCCTTTTGTTTTATGTTGATTTATCTGTCTTATGGGTTATGGAATTTGTTAGATCTTTTGCCGCTTTGGAGGCGAACCATGGAATGCTACTATAAAACTGTTATGTAAGTAGCACGAAACATGCCCTGCTTATGCTTACCGTTGAAGCTCTTTTGCTTATGCTTACAGTTTTATGTTAAAATGGATGAATAGGCGGCTACTCTAGCAGCGTAGATACTTATTGTTCTTTGGTTCTTGTATATTGGATTGTGTTTAATTGACTTTGTTGCTTCTTAGGGATGTTGGCAGGAAATTGCTTGGCCTAGTGGCTTTGGCGTTGAATCTGGAGGAGAACTTCTTTGAACAAGTGGGAGCCTTCAATGATCAAGCAGCATCTGTTCGCCTCTTACGTTATTCAGGTCTTTCACCAAATCTTGTAGCAGTTTGGGGATAGATTTGATTGCAAATGGGTTACTGGTAGAGAGATTGGTTTAAGTATTTTACTCTTAGACTCGCTCTCTCTGTCACATTATAAGGGGAGTTGAATTCATCTGAAGAAGAAACATGTGGGGCATCTGCTCATTCAGATTTTGGAATGATAACTCTTCTTGATGGAGTTCCAGGGCTTCAAGTATTCATCTCTCATAATTTCTAAAATTGAGAAGTTCTTCTTTTGTTCTTCTTCTACTTCTAACAATGTTTACATACTAAAAGGTTTGTAGGGATAAAGATAAAGAACCAAATGTTTGGGAAGATGTCCCTGGAACTAAAGGGTAAGTTATACAAGACCATAGACAGATGCTTTTGATTGACACTTAATTTATATAGTAAGCCCTAATTAAAACCTATGAGGACTTTGTGTTAAAACCACAGTGCTTTTGTGGTCAACATCGGCGACCTTATGGAGAGATGGACTAATGGGCTTTTCCGGTACCCAAAAAAAAAAAACCACTCTTTTGATTTGGAGTTTCATTTGAGGAGGCATTATTTTGATTTCAAAACCTCTTCTCTTTTGTGTGTGTTTTATAGATCAACAATGCATAGAGTGTTGTCAGTAGGAAAAGAACGTTACTCGGTACGTAACAATGTACATTGCTTGAATTAGTCTCTGTTTTGACTAATCATCATCTAATAATGTTGCTGGTTTAATAATTACTTGAATGAAGGTGGCTGTATTTCTAGATCCAGACCCACACTGCATTGTGGAGTGCTTGGAGAGTTGTTGTAGTGAAACATCTCCTCCCACGTATATATCATAACTCTCCTCATTTGTTGTTTCTTGATATATAAACTTTTGAATTTGATTGTTTTTAACCCATCACCATGGCCCATGGGGGTGATATTACGTCAGTTTAAAAGTTTTGGTCTTTAATTGGAAAACTAAAAACGTTGATTTGGCAATTTATTGCCTCAGGTTTCCACCGGTCCGGGCCAGAGATTATTTCGACGAGCGATTCAGTCAAACTCTCACATCGTATTCCGCTTCCGGCTGAGAATTTTCTAAAAGGGAGATTTAGTAAAATATTTATTTTTTAAATTTTAATTTGTGATGAGGTAGTTTTGGAAATATATTTAGAGGAATGAGTATTTTTTTATATATATTTGAGATGTGATGAGATTATTATATTAACAAATTAAAATAATTTAATCCAATATTCAATTTTTAAAAATAAAATAAAATTTGGGAATGCTATTTGGAATAAGAAACAATTTATAAAATTTGTTTGTAATAACAATCTGTAGACTTTTTCAGTTAGAAATAAGGTTTTTTCCTTTTTTTTTTGTTGAAAACATTAACACATATTTATATTTAAATATTCGTATTGTTAGTCAACTAGAACCCACTTCTACATCCGTAAATATTTTATTTCCATGCTATTATATTATGAGTTATTTAAGAATGTGGATAGTTTTAAAAAGTGTAATTTGAAAAGTGGGTAGTTTTTTTAAAAGTATTACAGAAATTAGTAGTTTTTAAAATATATTGTAGAAATGTATAGTTTTTACTGTTTCTCTAATATAGATGTGTATTAAGAAAGTGTTTCCAATTTTATTTTTTTTTCTCTTAAACTCTTGTAGATTGATTTAGTTAAAAACATTTAATTAAAAAATCATCACAACCATATATTAATTTATAAAAAAATTAATTGAATCTAAATAATTTAATTTTGCTACATTTTTGACAAATTTTAACGGTGGTGTACAATGATGATATAAAATATGATGTACAATAAAGATATAAAATGTGATGTATTAGATATGATGGTAAAACAATAATGCTTGTACACTACGTCATATTGTACATTATTGCTTGTACACGTACGAAATATGATTGTGTACAAGATGATATACGATGATGATTGAAACTATGGTATACGAGATATGAATGTAAAATACTAGTGCTTGTACACTACGCTTTCTCGTACACCAGTAAATACAAATGTACAAAATATGACGGTGTACAAGGTGGTGTACAAACGTTTGTTTAAAATGATGTACAAGCATTAGTGTTTAACCAGCATATCTCGTACACCACCGTATAATTGTACATCATATTGTACACTACCTTGTACACCGTCAAGTTTCGTATGTATAAACACTGGTATACGAGATGACGTAGTGTACAAGAATTACTGTTTTACAACCATATCTTATACACCATATTTTCAATCATCTTTGTACACCACCGGATCCCACTCTTTTATTTGCACCACAAATAAATCGAGAAACATTTTAGTCTTTTACCATTATTTTATCTTATTTTTTGTCACAACATTTCTATCTCACCCACATTAAAAACTATTCATTTCTACCATTACTTTTAAAAAAGCTACACGCTTACTTTTTTTTAAAACTATACATTTCACAAATACACCCTTATATTATTGCACCATATCAGTTAAATCGATGAGGGAGCAAAATCAATATCGAAAAACAGAGATTATGAAAATGGGGACCTCGCTTCTACTTCCGATCATCGATATTTCTTCGCCGGACAAAATCTCCACCGCGAAACTGATTCGTCCTTCACCTTCTTCCTCTCAACACGTGACTCGGATCAAATCACTTTCGTCGCCTTCTTCCTCTCATCAGTCATCACGTGACGGGATTTGATCCCCTCGTAACTTGCGTCACGTGTTGAGACTACAGGTGGCATTAAGGTATGCTCTATAAAAGCATTTTCTATTATAATCGAAAACCTTAAGCTGAATGAAATAAGAAAGTTGTTCTTCATCTTCAACCAAGTTTTGCTTTCAGTGGTGCTTGAAAGAGAAACAATGCGTACTGATCTAAAACTTCCGATCATTGATCTTTCTTCGCTTGAAAAGATCTCTACTTCCCGATTGATCCGTCAGGTTCTTCTTCTTCTACTTGTCTCTTTTTTTTTCATGGAGAAAAATGGCGAGTTTGTTTTTTTTTTTTTGCTAAACTAGAAATAAGGTTTTTTCCTTTTTTTTTGTTGAAAACATTAACACATACTATTTATATTCAAATATTTGTATTGTTAGTCAACTAGAACCCACTTCTACATCCGTAAATATTTTATTTCCATGCAAAATAGTAAATATTTGTTGTTATAGTAAATGCTTCTTTAAGTCAGTGATGGGATAGAATCATAGAAATGTCGGTTTCCGAAGATGAAGTTCAATGTAAAATCCTCTGTTTTTTCATTGAAATGATTGTTTCGAATTTTAGGCTTGTCTTGATCATGGATTCTTCTATCTCACCAATCATGGCGTTTCCGAAGAATTAATGGAGGGAGTACTAAGGGAGAGCAAGAACTTGTTCTCTCTTCCTCTCGACGAGAAGATGGTGATGGTTCGCCGTGGTTTTCGAGGTTACTCACCTTTATACGACGAGAAATTCAAATCTTCCTCGACTTTCAAAGGTTTCAAGAACAGATCTTGTGCTGACTTCTATTATTGGCTTGGTTGAAGCAAAGAACATGTGGTGATAACAGCTTCTAGTAACAGGTGATTCCAAGGAGATGTTCGCTTTTGGTTCTTCAGAAGGAGATTTGGGTCAACTTTACCCTAATAAGTGGCCTTCTCAAGGTAAAAGCTTATTGGATAATCCTACTTTTTTTCTTATTGTTTTATGTTGATTTATCTGTCTTATGGGTTATGGATATTTTGTTAGACCTGTTGCCGCTTTGGAGGCCAACCATGGAATGCTACTATAAAACTATTACGTAAGTAGCAGGAAACATGCCCTGCTTATGCTTAGGCTCAACTTTTATTCATCCAGCTAATATATGAAACCGTGTGGTTAAAATGAATGAATAGGCGCGCGGTTTACTTGTACAGCTAATTAATCCATTGTTCTTTGGTTCTTGTATATTGGATTGTTATGGTCTTTGTTGCTCCTTAGGGATGTTGGCAGGAAAGTCCTTGGCCTAGTGGCTTTGGCACTGAATTTGGAGGAGAACTTCTTTGAACGAGTGGGAGCCTTCAATGATCAAGCAGCAGTTGTTCGCCTCTTACATTATACAGGTCTTTTACCAAATCTTGTAGCACTTTGGGGATAGATTGGTTAGAGACATTTAGCAAGCTCTTGCAATAGAAAAATCCACTGCTAGTTTCTGTATAATTTACTCTTTCTTTCTCTCTGGCACGTTATAGGAGAGTTGAATTCATCTGAAGAAGAAACATGTGGGGTCTCTGCTCATTCAGATTTTGGAATGATAACTCTTCTTGCAACAGATGGAGTTCCAGGGCTTCAAGTATTCATCTCTCATAATTTCTAAAATTGAGAAGTTCTTCTTCTACTTCTAACAATGTTTACATACTAAAAGGTTTGTAGGGATAAAGATAAAGAACCAAATGTTTGGGAAGATGTCCCTGGAATTAAAGGGTAAGTTATATAAAACTATAGACATATGCTTTTGACTGACACTTATTTATATAGTAAGCCCTAAAACTTATGAGGAATTTGTGTAAAAACCACAGTGCTCTTGTTGTCAACATCGGCGACCTTATGGAGAGATGGACTAATGGGCTTTTCCGGTACCAAGAAAACGAACCACTCTTTTAATATGGAGTTTCATTTGAGGCATTATTTTTTATTTCAAAACCTCTTCTCTTTCGTGTGTTTTATAGATCAACAATGCATAGAGTGTTTTCAGTGGGAAAAGAACGTTACTCGGTACATAACAATGTACATTGCTTGAATTAGTCTCTGTTTTGAAACTAATCATCATCTAATAATGTTGTTGGTTTAATAATTACTTGAATGAAGGTGGCTGTATTTCTAGATCCAGACCCAAACTGCGTTGTGGAGTGCTTGGAGAGTTGTTGTAGTGAAACATCTCCTCCCAGGTATATCATAACTCTCCTATTTTTTTTGTAAAGGATGTAATAAACTTTTGAATTTGATTGTTTTTTTTTGTTTTTTTTAACCCATTACGTAAATTTAAAAGCTTTGGTCTTTAATCGAAAAATCAATAAGGTTGATTTTGTCAAATTGTTGCCTCAGGTTTCCACCGGTCCGGACCAGAGATTATTTCGACGAGCGATTCAGTCAAATTCTCACCTCCTACTCCGGTTCCTTTCTTAAATAAGTCGAAGACTTTTCGAGTGTTTTCCAATATTGCGATATGGGCCTTCATGGCCCAACGAGCTTAATTTGTGATGTGAGACTTCTATGAGCCCATTATAGCTCACTTCTACATTCGCAGATATTTTAATGTTCCATCTCTATAATATTTCCCTATTATTGTTTTGAGAGAGCAAAATCAATTTCGAAAAACAGAGATTATTGAAAATGGGGACCTCGCTTCTACTTCCGATCATCGATATTTCTTCGCTGGAAAAAATCTCCACCGCGCAATTGATTCGTCGGGTTCTTCTTCACTTTCTTCTCTCTGTTATTTGTATCCTGCTTCGATAAGAGTAGAAACTGTTTTTTTTTTTTTTTTTTCCTC
>OVAY01001099.1:11165-35838 GCA_900406395.1 Kernera saxatilis
CAGTAGAAATAAGATTTTCCACTTTCCCTCGTTTTTTTTTCGCGGTAGGTAAGTGATAAGATCACAGATCCTATCTCGTACAAGAACAGTCCCTAAGCCAAAGGGCTTCCCAAACTAACAAATGATTAAAGACCCTTAATCTGTTTCCTCCTCTCTCTATTTATACTAATGTCTATCAGTAAGTGATTATGATGAGAGTACTAGTACCTGTAGCATCAATTGACGAAGAAGATGGGTTTATCTTCTTTTTTTTGTGTGTATTCGCTCTACTTGGCGTTTACGATTTGAGTAAAGCAATTTTGGTTTGCCCTATGGTTTGAAGGAGGCCTTTTGTGGTTTTACTTTATGGGCTATATCAGACGATGTTTGCTCGAGACATGTCTTTTTACCTGATGCTGATAAACTGTTTGCTATTATGTCTGTAAGGCATGTCTCGAACATGGATTCTTCTATGCCAAGAATCATGGCATCCCGGAAGAATTGTTGGAAGGGGTTTTCAGGGAGAGCAAAGGCTTCTTTAACCTCCCTGTAGAGGATAAGATGGCTTTACTCCGCCGTGATTTGCTCGGGTATACTCCATTGTATGCTGAGAAACTCGACCCGTCCTTGAGCTCCATAGGTTCATTCATTTGGTGATGTTTTCTCATTTTGCATATGGCTTGTTTTCTTGTTGAGGTAGTCTAAAAAATTTGGTCTCTCTTTGTTAGGTGATTCCAAGGAAAGCTTCTATTTTGTCTCATTGGAAGGCGTTCTGGCTCAACGTTACCCAAATCAATGGCCTTCTCAAGGTAATTTCTTACTACCTGTTGCATTTATCGGTTTGCATCTCAATCTCTTTGTCTCTAAGTCTAACGGCTTTTGTGTATGTGAAGATCTCTTGCCATCATGGAGGCAAACCATGGAATGTTACTACAAGAATGTCCTGTAAGCTCCTGCTCTTTTATCGCTCTTCTGCAAAGTGAATCTCAATCAAAACACTGTGTCTTCATACCCTGTCTTCTCTATACATCTTCAGTTGAAAATAGGGCTTAAGTTCATATTAATGGTTAGATTTGACCCTTGTCGGTAAGGATACATATAGTCTGTTCCAGTCAATTAGATCGGTAGTACAAGTTTAGGTGCCTATGTGTTCTTGAAATATCTTCTTTTCGACTTCATTCTGTAGAGGAGATTATGCCTTTTTATGAGTATTTTCTATTTAAACTTCCATATTATTTTCCTGGATCAACTTGCTAGTTGTGTTTGATATTTTGCTTTTCTTCTTTAAGGTCCGTGGGTAGAAAATTGCTCGGCTTGATTGCGTTGGCATTGGATTTAGATGAGGACTTCTTCGAACAAGTTGGAGCCTTGAATGATCCTACAGCAGTTGTTCGCCTCTTACGCTATCCAGGTATCTATGTACATCAAATTCTGGTTGGATTGATATTAATCTTAATGCACTTTTGTAAGAATTGGATCGTAACATGGCAAAGGAACATTTATCTACACATATGTAGTCATTGGAAACTTAAGCCATATGTCCAGGAGTTTGATTAAGGGTTTGATCTCTGCACTTCTTATGATTATAGGTGAAGTGGTTTCGTCGGATGTAGAAACATATGGTGCCTCATCTCACTCAGATTATGGAATGGTCACTCTTCTTATGACTGATGGAGTTCCAGGACTTCAGGTAAATATTTCTTAATTTCTCTTGTAATTCTCGTCATACTCTTCTCCTTTAGTAACATTATGTTCTTAGTACATCGTCTGTGAACTCATAGGTTTGTAGAGACAAATCGAAACAACCACGCATTTGGGAGGATGTCCCTGGAGTTAGAGGGTAAGTCTAGCTTTTAGCTACTGGATTTGGGAGGTTTGTTGATTAGAAATAATTGTTAAACTCCGGGGACTTTCTGTAACCGTAGGGCGTTTATCGTCAACATTGGTGATATGATGGAGAGATGGACCAATGGATTGTTCAGGTAAGCTATAATCAATTTTTAAAAATGGAAGTGAGTTTGGTTTCTGGGATTTTTCTGAGTCAAAACATGTCGTATTTTCTTGGAATGGGTTTAGGTCTACATTGCACAGAGTGATGCCGGTGGGAAAAGAACGTTACTCGGTAACTTATTTTGTTCTTTCTAAGCCCTATACAAATTGATCAAAGTTATGGGTAAAAACAATTAATATAAGGAGGAGTTTTTGTAGGTGGTGTTCTTCTTAGATCCCAATCCAGATTGTAATGTGGAATGCTTGGAGAGTTGTTGCAGCGAAACTTGTCCCCCAAGGTATTTAAAAAACCTCTTCTTGAATCTAGGAGGAGGGGGCTCATTGTACATTTGTTAAATCTTTTGGTCTTGAAGGGTAAACGAACAAAAGTTGAGTCCTTTTTTCGTATAATTCTATTTCTGTCCGGTGCAGATTCCCGCCTATCCTCGCCGGCGACTATATTAAGGAGCGTTTCAGGCTAACATACGCCACCTCCTAGTCTCTGTTTTTTTTTTTTGGTTGAAAAAGTCCTAGTCTCTATGTGTATTATGCTTTTCTTACGAAATATATAAAAAATGAGAAATTTGTGTTCAACTTATACGTTATGCATGAAATTATGTTTATTCCCTTTTTCAAAACATTTCTTGTTTCTTTGAATATTATTTATAAGTTTGATTAGTGAATATTAACGAAGTTGTAAGAAAAATAATGTTTTCAAAATTTGTTTGAATTGTCTGCTTTAAATAAATTAGTCAAAAGATAGGGACGGACTCAAAAACGGTGGAACATGAAAGTTGTAAGCGAGTTTGCGTATTCGGACCATACTTATATACGTGGCGAATTTTCTGTGGTTTTTATATAAGAAACAAAAAATTTGTCTTATACAATTATTATAAAAAAAACGATAATAAATGCCTAATTTTTTTACGTTACTAATGACCACCTAACTATAAACAACTTGATGGGAAACAAATCTTAATCGATTTTTACTATACAGAATACAGTTTTTTTTGCTAAATATACAGAATACAGTAAACAAGCAAATGCGTTTGACTGAGAAAAATAAGCAAAGTCGTTAATATTTATGGAAATTCATTATATTTTATACTTTTAAAATTTTTATTTTCGAACTGCGCATAAGCCATATCTTTTCGAAATTCATTATACATGCAACCATATCTTTTTAACATAAGAAAACAAAACATTATCTTATCTTCAGTTTAATTGTTTTATCTTCTTTTATCATCATCATCTTCAGATGCATGCATACATCATTTCATATTTGATTTTTTCATTCGACCGAATTCTAATATTAATATTATTACAGTCTGATACTACGGTCTTGTTTTATTGTATTTTTTGTAGAAACTAGGGTTATCAATAGGATAATTTCTATGTGGGTTTAGGTATAGATCGGCAAACAATAAGAATCAATAGCTAGGGTTTGATCGGGAACTGATGATTTTATTGATGTTTAAAGAGTTGTTTTACAATGAGAAAGAGTTCGGTTAGGTTTCTGCTCTCGAGCTCTCCCTCCAATATTGTGTGTTTGGCCAATGAGTCTCCCCCTCTATTTATGGACTTCTTCTTAACTTCTTTCCTTTTCCTTCTAAGAAATAATTTTCCTTATTTCTCGGGAAATTTTCTCGATCTTTCCTTTTCCTACTCAGGTCGGTGAACCTGAAGTCGGTTCCGTCCGGGCCGAGCTGGGCTTTCATCTTCGTGGGCCGAGCTAGATCGGATCGGGCTCTTTTGGGAGAGGGTGCCGAACCCGGTACCAACATTTTTGTTATAGCATATGAATTTCCATATTATAAACACAAAATTCCATGTTATATGAAAAAAAATTCACATACGAGATTTGTTCTCATTATTCATTTGAATAATAATTACTATTATTTGGGAAAGAATCCAATATTACTCATTTTCCACGTGAGTTATATATATGTCTATAGTGAGTAAGTGAGACCAAGACTGGATCTGAGATAAACCCGAAATATTTCAAAAAAAACAAAAATCAACTATTTTAGTATTTTTCATCAATTTGATTTTCTTTTATTTTTTATCCCCGAAATTAAAGTTTTATTTCTTCCAACTACTCTGCAATTAAATCGGTAGATGCATTGGCTCTCTTTTGCTCGCTCTGTATTTTCTTCTTCTTCGCGACAGAAAAATCATCTCTGAGATTTTCTCGGGAAAGTTTTAGTGTTTAGCTACTGGATTCTGGTTTCCAAATCATGGAAGGAGTTGATTACCTTGCCGATGAGAGGAACAAGGCGGAGTTCGACGTCGAAGAGATGAAGATCGTCTGGGCCGGTTCCCGCCACGCTTTTGAGGTTTCCGATCGAATTGCCCGCCTCGTTGCCAGCGATCCGGTGAATTTTCTCAATTCTCCTTTATTTTGTTCTTTATCTGGTCTCCCGGTATTTGATTTTCGTTTTGGTTTTCGGGAAATTGTTTATGCGGGAGATTAGCATTAGGGATTAGGGATTTTTCCTGTGTTCGATTTGTAAATTTCTCGATTTCGTTATCTTCTATAGGTCTTCGTGAAAAGCGATAGAGCTCGGTTGAGTAGGAAGGAGCTGTTTAAGAGCACGTTGAAAAAATGTGCTCATGCGTGGAAGAGGATTATCGAGCTTCGTCTCACTGGTATGGATTTGTTTCTCACGCACCTATTGTTATCGTGGTTTCAGAGTTTTGTATCGCGTATTTTATTGTGAACCTTTTTGTCTGCTCTTCCATTTTACAGAGGAAGAAGCAGGTAGATTGAGGTTCTTTGTCGATCAGCCAGCCTTTGTGGATCTGCACTGGGTACTTCCTGCGCCTCATTGATCAATAGATATAAATTTATTTCGACTCTTCTAGAGACAGTATTTTGATTCTTTGATTCATGTTTTTGTATCTCTTCTCTAGGGAATGTTTGTGCCTGCTATCAAGGGGCAGGGCACAGAGGAGCAGCAGCAGAAGTGGTTGTCTCTGGCGAATAAGATGCAGATTATTGGGTGCTATGCACAAACTGAGCTTGGTCATGGCTCAAATGTTCAAGGCCTTGAGACAACCGCCACATTTGATCCCAAGACGGATGAGTTTGTAATTCACAGCCCAACTCAGACTTCATCCAAAGTGAGTAGACCAAGATGCCTTTGATTGAGTATGCACAGTCTCTTAGTTGTGTAAGGATTTCATCTGTCTTGTTTGTTGAATAGTGGTGGCCTGGTGGCTTGGGAAAAGTTTCTACCCATGCTGTTGTTTACGCTCGTCTCATAACTGACGGCAAAGACTATGGTGTCCATGGTATGTACCGGGAAAATTTCTCAGGATATTTTTTGTTCCATTTTCTCTTGCTCGGGTATTGATTGCTTAAACTTCCTCTTCCAGGATTCATCGTGCAACTGCGCAGCTTAGAAGATCATTCTCCTCTTCCGAATATAATTGTTGGGGATATCGGGACGAAGTTTGGAAATGGAGCATACAATTCAATGGACAACGGTTTTCTTATGTTTGATCAAGTTCGCATTCCGAGAGATCAAATGCTCATGAGGTCCTCTCTCTTAGCCTTTTTGGTCTGTTTTTAATAAGCATTCACGTCGTACTGATAGTTCTAGAGGAAATGGCGTGCTTAAATGGGCACTCATGGTTCTGCGTTTTTCTCCTCTTCCAAAACGTTTCAGGCTGGCAAAAGTTACAAAGGAAGGAAAATATGTTCCATCGGATGTTCCAAAGCAGCTGATGTATGGTACTATGGTGTTTGTGAGACAAACAATTGTGGCAGATGCTTCCAATGCACTGTCTAGAGCAGTTTGCATAGCTACAAGGTACAGTGCAGTGCGGAGGCAGTTTGGCGCACGGGATGGTGGCATTGAGACACAGGTACTCATTCAAACTCATTTCATAATCAAGGATACTCATGGTTGTGTAGACTTTTTTCTACTCTCATTAACGTTTGGTGATTTATTATGTTGGCTAGAAAAGGGAATGTAATATTTCCTGCATGTTGTTATCACAGGTGATTGATTATAAAACTCAGCAGAACAGGCTATTTCCTCTGCTGGCATCTGCATATGCATTTCGATTTGTTGGGGAGTGGCTAAAATGGCTGTATACGGATGTAACTGAAAGACTGCAGGCCAGTGATTTCGCAACATTGCCTGAGGCTCATGCATGCACTGCAGGATTGAAGTCTCTCACCACCACAGCCACTGCGGTATGTTCCAGACCTGATCCTTTATGCTCACTAGACTAGACTGATTTCGTTTTGTTTCTCTATGGGTCAAACCGCGCACATGTTGGAAGTTTGTTCCCTCCTTGACGTGGTTTGGAGGTGTATTTAGACTTGAAAAGTCAACTTAAGCTTACTGTGGGTGCAGGATGGCATTGAAGAATGTCGTAAGTTATGTGGTGGACATGGGTACTTGTGGTGCAGTGGGCTCCCCGAGCTGTTTGCTGTATATGTTCCTGCCTGCACATACGAAGGAGACAATGTTGTGCTGCAATTACAGGTATTTTTACGTTTATGTATCAAGTGTGAGCTAGTCTCACTTACTAGAATAGCACTGTCAGCTAGCACGTGGCTCTTTAGCTTATAGCTCTCTGGACTTTTGGCTGAGTTCTTGATTTAACATACTTTCGTATTGTGAGTTTTGTACTTTCTTAGATATTAATATTTACAGGTTATTGTCAGTTTCACATTTTTTGGTCAATCTTGTACTTTCCTGGTCATGCAAAGCACATTTAAATGCTTTTGAAGTTTTTGGTTCATTGTGTTTCCCAAGTTTTTCCAACAATAAGAAAGGCTCTAAATCCCCTTGCCATTTGCGGTTAGTCACGTTATTGTTCAAAAATTGTGTTAATAGGTTGCTAGATTTCTCATGAAGACAGTCTCCCAGCTGGGATCTGGAAAGGCTCCTGTTGGCACAACTGCTTATATGGCCCGGGCAGAACATCTTTTGCAATGTCGTTCTGGTGTTCAAAGGGGTGAGTTTTCAAGTTTACTTGTTTTTTTCCTTCTTCTCGCTACAATAAACTAATGATCTTTTCTCAATATTATTCCCGAGTTAATGATGAAGTTGGTTTTATTCATTGGGCATGTAGCTGAGGATTGGTTAAACCCTGATGCGGTACTGGAAGCTTTTGAAGCAAGGGCTCTGAGAATGGCTGTTACTTGTGCCAAAAATCTCAGCAAGTTTGAGAATCAAGAACAAGGTATTCTCCTAACCTAACTCCATGATTCCAGAACAATTTGTCGACATGTCAGATCCTAAGCCAAACGACCTAAGTTTCTCAAAATTCCTCCTATCTGCAGGATTCTCAGAGCTCTTGGCTGAACTGGTTGAGGCCGCAATTGCTCATTGCCAATTGATCGTTGTTTCCAAGTAAGCTTCGTCTTCACCGTTCACACGGATCAAATAAGTTAGTGATTCCCTCGAGTCAGCTCCTGAATTTTGCCGACTTTGTATCTTGTAGGTTCATAGCGAAACTAGAGCAGGACATAGGAGGCAAAGGAGTGAAGAAACAGCTGAATAATCTGTGTTACATTTACGCTCTCCATCTCCTTCACAAACACCTCGGCGATTTCCTCTCCACTAACTCCATCACTCCCAAACAAGCCTCTCTCGCCAACGACCAGCTCCGTTCCTTATACTCTCAGGTTCCTCCTCTCTCTCTCTCTCTGCATCCGATTCCTTTAAGAGCCGAGTTCATAACATTTTCGTTCCTTCTTTTAGGCCCGTCCTAATGCGGTTGCGCTTGTGGACGCCTTCAATTACACTGACCATTACTTGAACTCGGTGCTGGGCCGTTACGACGGTAATGTGTACCCGAAGCTCTTCGAGGAAGCATGGAAGGATCCATTGAACGACTCGGTGGTTCCTGATGGGTACCATGAATACATTCGACCTTTGCTCAAGCAGCAACTTCGTACCGCAAGGCTCTGAAGAGTTTGATTTGATGCTCGATATGGTTTTTAATCACATTTGACTTTGCAATTTCTTCTTCTTCTCGTTCCAGTATTGCTTTGAATAAATTCGCCGGTTTAAAAACTGGCGATACCCTTATTTATATGTAGCAATGTAATAGCTAAATTATGTCATATGCTGGAATTTTTAGAATTAAATGAAACATTAATAAATTGATCGTTTCTACTATGTGACGGATATGTGGGATATCTATAATCTTCGTATACATGATGTTCGAACTATATCATATTTTGACATATTCTCTTGATTTGCTTTGTGTAAAACTTGTACTTGTTGAAGAGTAGTTACTTTGCCAAATTATTTAAAAGTTATTTTTTTTTCTTCAATAGAGTATAATAAACTATTTTTTTAACTCTTTGCGGAAAAGTGATCGAACTCTAGGGAAAAAAATCACAAATATGGATTCTGACCACTTGAATAAAAATATTTCCACATTTAAAAGTTATCTTGTAATTCGCATTGTAGGAAAAAAAATTCATTTTAACTCTTTATCATATGTTGAATATATTAAATAATTATAAATTGATTTTTTTAGTTTTAATTCTTTTTTAAGTTTGTAGCTTTTTTTTTGTCAGCTAAGTTTGTAGTTTAACTGTAATATATAATGGTTTGTAACAAGAAATTGTTTAATATATTTCTTTCATATTAAAAAAAACTAATGGGATCTGAAACCTTTTTAATATTTAATACAAATAATCAGAAAGTTTAGGACCATTATATTTTTTTTTAAGATATGAGATTTGTACGTTAATTGCAGTGGCCAATAGAATTCGAATTCGGCTATGTATTTATGCATAAAGTTAAATTGTTGGCTCTTTTATAACTTTGTAATTTAACCCACATCAATTTTAAAAGAAGTTTGCTTAAACTGAGACATGCATGTGAAGTTATCAGGATTGTGCTTTTGTTTCAATTAGCATCATTTGCCGACCTTTATATTTATTAAGCATTTAATAACCGAATTTGGTAGGTGAATAAATATAGTGCAAAATAATGTTTTGGTTGTAATCCTCTTTATCAACAACCTGTTTTAAAATATTAAAACAATTTTAAAAGTGGCATTCATCTTTCATTTTCTAATGGTTAGTAGTTAAAGTGTTTAGGAATTAAGACATCCGAATTAAATTTACTCTTTGTTATACTTTTTTCATCAACCTAATTTGACTTTCTACATATATTATTTTTAAACAGACATCCAGTTTTAGGAGTATATATGCACATTACTGTATTCTGTATATGTACTCATAATCTCTGTGTATGAGATTTTCTTTGGAACAAATATTATTGGTCGAATCATATATAATTAATATATGAAAAATAAAAAAATCACAAGGAATTTACAGTAAAAAATAAAAGGGGAACCCATAATAAAATTCACACTAATTTCCAAACTTTACTACTGAATTATCATCATTTCGCTAAAGTCTTTTGACCTACATGTTTAAAACTTGTTTCTATTTGATTTCGTCTTAATCGTCAAATGGAGCCCACGATAAAACTAATACGTAACTTGCTCCCTCTAGATCGTAATGTATACATTTTCAACATCATACTTTGTACATATAATATAAACAACCTACGTGTGTTTATGTCGTTTTGTGTACGTGCGTCGACCGTAGTAATGTAATAATCTTCTACTCAATTTCTTTGCTAAAAACGCCTCTTAATTAAAATTTTAAAATATGAGAAACTTCTACAATTATTATTCGCATTTTCGCAAATGTCCAAGTGCAAAACATAATTCGTCGATTGTTTATTGACTTTAAGCAAACGACAACGTTCAAACATTGACTGACCGTTGTTAAGTAGTAATACTGCCTCTCTTTTTTTTGTTTGTTTAAAAGGGTTTTCTATAATTAAGAAAATTTGAAAAGAGTTTACAGGGAATCAGGATAGAACCTAGGATAACCAACAAGATTAAAAAAAACCAGCACAATCGAACAAATGGGAAGAAAGAGGATCAACTCAAGTGTGCCACAAATATAGTAACGTGGATCCATGTTTGGAACCACTTTCCTTGAGAGCCACGCACTTAAGTCTGAGATGGTACGTAGATTATCTTGGTAACTATTTTGGCTGGGGGAAGAGTGGTACATACTTTGATGGACACGCCTATTTCTTTGTCGCCAAATTTCGTAGAGACACGCATTCCAGCCTTGGAGAAGAGCTAAGGACAGCTTTTCGTTAATTTCTGGAAGCATTTGGCAGCCATAAGAGAGTGGCTTGCCACGAGAGCTGAAGCTTTAGAAATAGTAATAATGTCTCATTTATGGGTTATATAAAGTTACCGTTTTGTAAAACCAAACAAAAAAAGAGAGAGATCTTTTTGTCCAAAAAAAATGTTCCGGTTAAAATCTGATATGGAATAAATCTGAACTTTAAACTATAAATGTCTGTTCACTGTGACAAAATATTTTCAATAAATGAAATCAAGCTAGAGTGTTTGATGGCGACGACGCATGCATATTTCAAATGAAAGATTTTTCATTCGTTTTTAGTTAATTTACTTAGAAAAACGAGGTGAATCCTTTAATTATTGTTACCAATTCTTACTAGTATAACATTTTCGTATTTACATGGAGTATACACTACATACTATAACCCCGCTAAAATGACAAGAATTCAAATATCCAATAACGTGTAAGGTAAACATACATAAATACTACTATAATAATTTTACCTGATGCAGTTTTTACTGAGTTAACTTTTTTTTTTTTTAATTGTAACTATTATTATTATAAGCTTGCACTGCTAAATAATTAACTATAAGATTAGAAACTGGATTAAAAATATTCATTAATAATTTAATATTAATCGTTGTCTGTGTCAAACTTAATCCAAGTGAAAAACGTGCGTAACCTTTGTAGCCAGACATGGGTCATGGTCGGGAAGACGAAAATATAACATTTTCAGAGAAAAAACAAAAGAAGGAAATTAGAAGAAAACTTGTGAAAGTAACATAAAAATAACTAAGGGCCCACAACTTTCAATTGAATCTATTTTTCCTTATTTACTGTACGTGTGAAAATGTCTCTACATACGCACAGAAGATATAGATCTGGAGTTATATCCACATGTAGAAAATCGTGGATTCACGCTGAAATAGATTGTCTAAAACTCTTTAATGAAACAAGCTACATGGCTTTTTTTTTTTTTTTTTTTTTTTANTTTTTTTTTTTTTTTTTATCCAAATGAAATATCTCTGCTATATATATATTTTTCAAAACTACTCATAAACTATGAGTTTTATACCACTTTGGATTGGTCTGTCAGACAACAATTTCTACGAGATGACAAAACTGAATAATTATAAATAAAAATGAAACAAATCATGATTAATAAACATAATCTATATCAAAATCAGATGATCGGATAACTGATTTGCGGAAGCGAGCTAAATAATATTTGTTCTACGTATATACTAGTAATGATTTTGGCCACTATTAACTCGATTTATATTAAGGCTTTTGATTCATTCGATTCTGGATTATTTGTTTCAATTTTGTTTCGTGGAAAGAACAAATTAAACAAAAATACAAACAAAGTTAAATAATACCTATTCTATACTAGTAATGATTTTGGTTATTTCAAACGCAAGTATTTACGTTTTCGTTTTACATGTCAAAATACTATATATGTACACAACAATTTTTTAACAAATATCTTTTACAATTATCAATGGATCTTTAAAAAATAGTTTTCATTTGAAGGTAATTAAGTACATACGTTACTTAGAACATATATAAACGTAAAAAACAAGATTTATTGTTAGGTTTTATGGAATTTTATATAAAAATGGTGGTCAAATACTAGAATAGGTAATGTTTCTGATTATATTATTTTAGGTTATAACTTATTATAGAGGTGAATATAATTGTCAATATAGATTAAAAAAAAACTGCAAGTTTAGTTTAAACTGGCTGGATTCGTATGCTAGCATATTCTTACGGGAATGCGAACATCCATATTTCGGGTTTTGGTTAACTACAAACTTACATAACTATTTTTTTTTAACCCTTTGCAAAGAGGTGCATGTGTCAAACTCCAGTAGAAAAAATTACAGATGTGAACTTTACTCACTTGACGTATTTCCACAACGATCATATTGTTTAAACATACCAAATCCAAAAATCTAGATATGAAATTTGAATATGTCTTTTTGAGATGATGAATATTGTTGTTCTTTCATCTCAAACTAACTTTAAAACCAATATATATATATATAACTTGAATCAATTTAGTAACTAATACTATGTCAAAGNNNTCAAAGTTATACGTTTTGATTTAAAACCAATAGGTAATAAGTTAAAAGTACTTTAAAACCAATATATATATATATATATATATAACTTGAATCAATTTAGTAACTAATACTATGTCAAAGTTATACGTTTTGATTTAAAACCAATAGGTAATAAGTTAAAAGTACATGTTTTTGTATATTAATTCATTTATGCTCAATTTATTGTTGATGTAACATCTATATGACAGGGGCGAATGCAGAGTTATTTTCACCGGGGACACAATCCAAAGGAATAAAAACAAAATTTCAAATTATAGTTGATATATTATAAATTTTAGCTTAAAAATACATTAAATTTAAAAAAAATCTAAGTGCATGCGCACCCCTTGTAGTCAACATACATTCGCCTTTGTCTATATCCATTAACTAATATCAAATTTATTTTAAAACTCAAACTATTTTGGTTTAGTTCCTTTAGACCGTTTCAAAAGAATTAAAAACACCAATATTTTATATAAGTATTTGTTCAAATCCAATCAGAATAATGTAATCTAAATTCAATTCGACCTGGTTCAAGTACGTATATTTAATTTGCAAGGACTGAGACTATTTAGGAGAAGCAACTGATAACAGTACACGAGAGTGATACAAAGTTTACAAACGATCAAGTCTCCAATTTAGGTCTTAAACAATGATTATATTATCTTATTATATAAAGCTGAACGCGCACGACGTGAAAGCGATACGTAGGCAAAATTATAAATAACCAGATTACAAGATGTGTTACAGTTAATTTAGATTGTGACATGTATCAATACAATAAAGAAATAAAACTTTAAAAATGTAAAATAGAAAAAAATATAGTATTAACATAATTGGAAAATGAAATAAGTAAAATAGTGTAGTATTAATTGGTAAAATAAATAAGTAAAATATAACAAATAAAAAAGTAAATAATAATAAAGTAGTGGAAAAAATAAGTCAAAGATAAAAGAAAAGAAAAATTATCTATCTAAATGTAAAATATAAAAAGAATAAATTTGTAAAAAAAACAAATTTTCAAATAACCAGATTGCGACACGTGTTACAGTTAATTTAGATTGTGACATATATCAATACAATAAAGAAGTAAAATTTTTAAAAATGTAAAATAGAAAAAAATATAATATTAACATAATTGGAGAAGAAAATAAGTAAAATACTGTAGTATCAATATAATTAGTAAAACAAATAAGTAAAATATATCAAATAAAAAAAGAAATAATAGCAAAGTAGTGAAAAAAATAAGTCAAAGATAAAAGAAAAGAAAAATTATCTATTTAAATGTAAAATATAAAAAGAACAAATTTGTAAAAAAAAAAAAAAAAGTAAAGTGATGGCAAAAAAGAAAATTTGTTATGTAAAATATTTTTCTAATATGCTCTATATATCATTATAAATAAGATATAGAGTCTTAAAAATTCAATTTTATGATTTTATCTTTTTATTCTTTTATTTATTGATATCAAAAACAAAAAAATAAGTTTGAGAATTAAAAAGTCGATCAAAATTATTTAAATATAAATCAATTAGATCAAAATCGTGTTTATCGTCGTATTAGTATGCGTTATTCGCAAATAGATTAAGTTCAACCAGTTATTAGCAACGGGTATTTTCTTATTTTTTTAATTATATATAAATATAATTATTTAGTAAAACTCGCATATTATTCCGGTTTTAATGATGTGTAAATAAAAATTTTATTAAAAACCCGTTTAATATGCGGATCCTAATCTAGTACATATATAAAATAAAGTAATAATCTTATTGCAAGACAAAACAAAAAGAAAAAGACAAAAAAAAAATCTTAAGTTAACGCAGTCAAGTCTATTTTTTAGCTTTTAATATATATATATATATTTTTTAATATTTAATATTTATGTAAAAGAAAAACATACGCACAAAAATAATTGCTTCGTCTTTGGATGTATATATTACAAGAAGCAAACCAATCTCTCCTCCTCACAACTATTCCTACTCTCACCCCAAAATACAAGACAAAACTCTCTTTTTTGTTGTTGTTGATCTTCCCACCAAAACTTCTCTCTCTCTTGATACATTTAATACGTTTAGATGCAAGACTCTTCTTCTACTCTCGGGTCACAACGCAATCTCCGGTCGCCGGCGCCGGAGAGAACCGGAAAGGCTTCGAAGACGAAGAGTGAGCAAAAGGGTGTTTCTAAACATCCGAATTTTCGTGGGGTCAGGATGAGACAATGGGGAAAATGGGTGTCTGAAATTAGAGAGCCAAGAAAGAAATCAAGAATCTGGCTCGGCACTTTCTCCACGCCGGAGATGGCGGCGCGTGCACACGACGTGGCGGCTTTAGCCATCAAAGGCGGCTCTGCTCACCTTAACTTCCCGGAGCTCGCTTACCATTTGCCGAGACCCGCAAGCGCCGACCCGAAAGACATTCAAGCCGCCGCAGCAGCAGCCGCCGTAGACTGGAAAGAACCGGAGTCTCCGTCAAGCACGGCAACGTCATCGATGACGTCATCTCCAATCGCCGACGACGCTTTCTCCGATCTCCCTGATCTCTTGGTAGACGTGAATGATCACAAAATCGATGGATTCTGGGACTCGTTGCCATACGAAGACCCTTTCTTCTTGGAAAATTATTAGGAAATTGGAATTTGGAAGAAGGCAAATCCAAATTCCGGCCGGCGAAGATATTACCGGTGGGTTTCCCGGTAAAGAGGGGAAACGGTGTCGTTTTGTAAGTTTTGTCTGTGTGGGGAAATTTCTTTTTTACGTGTGAGTAAAAGTTTCGGAATGTGTGATGTGTAAGTAAGTACAGGTTATTTTATTTCTTCTCTTTTTTCTTTTTTTGTACAAATACGAACGTAATTAACAAAAGTTCCATTTAATTGCGCTCTTATTTTCCAACCCTCAGAAGTATTTTGGATAAATAGCTAAATGGTCAATTCGTAACTAAAAGGAATTTTTTTTTTTTTTAACGATTTGACCAAAATGCATTTCGTATTAGTGCATAATCATGTTAATATAATAATAGCATGATGTGGGAAAAATTATCCTGACCAAATTACATGATATTTTTTACTACACATATAATTTGAAATAAAACTTTGCAGCATAAAAAAGCATATTATATTCTAAAATTATGTAGTTTCGAAATAAAAATGGTGCATAGCGTTAAAGATGCTCTAAGTTACTTTGGATTTTTTTTTTTTTAATGCTAATGTTACTTGGCGTTTGTATATGTAAAAAACAATGGCGTTTTGTGTTTAATATGTAAACATATGATTATTTAGCAAGAATAGTCTTAAGTTATTTGGAGTTTGTGTTTTTTGACCCTTTGTTTTCACATCTTTTAGGTCTGTCTGACATAGACGTTAACTTTACTCCCATAGAGCCGGCAAAGAATATATATCAGTTTGTTCGTGGTTAATATAGTGGCAGAAAAAAAAGAACATGTTCATGGTTAACATAGTTATTGGCCTTGTGTTGGTTATTCGTATGCATTCACTCTCAAAATCAGGATCTCTAAAAAATTGAATTGAATACGATTACCATTATTTTGCAGGTAAAAAAAGTATAGTGGGCATTATATTTTGATTTGACTGTATGTGATATAAGATATCCGAAATATCTGGTATGGAATACTTCAAAAACATGATTTTAAAAATTTGAACATCCAAACTTTGTAAAATAACTATTGATAATCTATTATCTATATATTCGAACAGAATATAGTAGATATTAAATATCTAACCAAAAATTAAGAAACCCAACTATATGTATATGCACATAGACATTAAGCTCGGCCACATTTTTGACTATCGAAAAGCGTAGTTGAAAATGGATTTATTTCGTATATATTGAGAAATCTAGCAGCCAAAGCCAGAGTAGGTAGAATAATACAAAGAGAAAAATGGTAAATTAGGTCCAAATACTTGTGGTCAAGTGCTAAGGAAATGTTATTAGGACGTTAATATGTTTCAGATTTGATCTACCTGCTGTGTAAAACTACAACATATTGTTTTTGGATATCCACACAGATATGAATCTCTGCTTTCGGATCCATTTGCATATCCGGAGAGATGGTCTATCCGTGGGCTGCACCTCTCCCAGAAAATTAGTATGAATTTTTCCATATATCTAGGATTTACTTATGAGTTATAAAAAAAAAAAAATGATAAATTAGTACAAGAGACAAACTTTATTGTCTTTTCTGTCGTTTTCCATTTTCCACTTTGATTTTCTCCTTTTTTTCGTATCATCTTATTGGCCCTTATAAAGTTGGAAAATTATCGGACCCATTGGCCCATTTATCAATTAATTGTGCGTTGTATTTAATGTACGTTTAGTTAGCACTGCTTTTCATTCTCATGTTTATTTTGTATCATTTTTCTTCTAATCAATGTATCATATTGCTTTTACCAAATTTAATCGACATATCCTTCTGTTATATTTTTAAAATTCTAGTTCTCTAAATATTATACTCTCTCTCAGTCTTAAGACTTTTCTTTTTATGAGTCACATCAAACTATGTGTTATTATTTCCGTAAAAAAATAAAATTTCATTTTTAATATTATATATATATATATATAGATATGTAGCCTAATTGTTTACACTATTGAATGAATTATGAAACATGTAGATGTTTTATTTTCATACTCTTTCGCTTTCACTTTAAGTGATGTTTAAGCCAATTTTTTTGTTTCACTTTAAGTGATATTTTTTATTATCAATGCAAAATTAAATTTTCTTAAAAAAATTTGACCAATAGTATTTTGTAATCCTTTTATTATTGGTTAAATTATTTTTAATCAAACAATAAATGATATTTTGTTATAAAAAGAAACAAAAAAATTATTGAATTTCTATTTTTCTTAATTTGTGTGTAACATCTTTAAACATCACTTAAAGTGAAACATATAGAGTATTTAGATAAGTATGCATATTCCAAGAAAAAAATAACTAAGTATGCATTAATCTTTTTCCCCTTAAATAAGTGTGCATTTTTTTTGCTTACCATAGAAATATATTAAGTGTTGACATAGAAAAAAACATATTGTGTAAGAGATTTTTTTGTTAATGGTAACATATTGAGTATTTTAACCCCAAAAAAAAAAATTTATTGAGTAAGATATCGAGTGATGCCAATCTTTGATTCCAAGAATAGTTACAAAAAAAAAACTAAAAAAAGACTATCAAAGGCGGATATGGTGGTGGAATAGGGGAATGTTTTCGTATAAACCTTTATTTACGTGCATTTGGACATGTCTTTAAATTTTCCAAATTATCACTGTTCCCACAATTTTATTTATATACAGTAGTTTATAAAACAAATAGAAGCTGAGCTGGCTTTTCTCGTATCATCTTTGTCCATTTCTAATTATTTTGTGCACATATATTTACTTTCATAATTCTCCGGCACATGTATTTACTCTCAATGTTCTTTTGTCCGTTGCCTCGGATAAAAAGCATTTTATATTCGGAGGAGTATAACACTAACTACATTTACCATCAAAGTTAAAAAAAAAAAAAGCATTTTCTGGCAACAAAAAATTAGGAGAAAAGATTTCAAGATGTTACAATGCCTACTAAAAATTCAAAAATTAAATAAATAAACCAAATAAATTAAAAAAGCTATAGAACCTATAATTCACTCCGTTTTAATATTCGAAAATATATAGTTGTAACCAATTTTAAAATCAGTAATCTTTTTTTTTTTAAGCAGGATCTGCAAATCACCAGGTATAATTATAAGTAATATTTTTAATTGGTTAAAAAAGCATTGGATCCATCTAAATTGTTATGGGTTTAAGACTTTAAGTAATCCGAAATTGGTGATTAGTTGAACAGAAAGTTAGATATTTTTAGCAATAAATTCATAATAAATGAGTATTATTTTTTTCGTAACTTACTATAAAATAAAAAAATTCAAACATTTCATTCATATGACTAAGACACTTTGTGTGTCGCAAGTTCGAACACGCCAATGAAAGATACTATGGGTTTTGTACGGACGTTTGATGTAGATCCTGTTGTGTATTTCGCAGCAAATGTCGAAACACCATCCTTCGTAAAAATATTTCAATGAATAGTTTTTTAGATAATTAATTTTAGTAGAAATGTCATGAAACTATTTTATAAATATCCCTTATATTATAGGTGGTGCTTATATGGGAGGGTGTGAACCGTGTATTGCGTATACCAAATCAACATCATTGTTATATAGTAGCAATAGTTTTGAATTAAACGAAAACAGCAACAGTTTTGAATATGATTGACCTTTGATGCTGCATTCCATATTTAGTTTAATTACGAATGTCATGTCTATAACCAGAGCGATTCCTATAGTAATATAGACTATAAACGATGTTAAAAAAAAAAGACTTTTATTCGGTTCATAAGAAAAACATATTTACAAATCTAAAATAAAAGTTAGAGTTAAAAAACCAAAATGTTATTTCTAACACAAAATTTCTTCTTTTATTTTTAACAAATTATTAACCAAGTTTTTAAAATTAACAGTTTTAACCAAAAAATTTTCAATAGACAAAATAGTCAAGTCACTCAGTTTCTTTTGTGACATATTCGAGCGAAGATAAGACTTTAGCAATTTCAACTTTTAAAAAAACTATTTTCTTCAAATGCAACGGAAATTAGAATTAACAATATTCGATAAATTTATCTATAATAGTTGATTGCAAATAATAAAAAAAACAAAAAAAAAAGTTTAAATTTGATGGTGAAATAGCCATAAGTATAACATGAAAAAAAAGATAAATAATTTAGTAACTAATTTAGCATAACTTTATATTTAGACTTAATTAAGGATATATAGTGTTACTTGATAAAATTTAAAGTCTTAAAAATTTAACAAAAATTTTGGCCATAGGCGAAGGTGTCTTTTTCACCTTAATAGGCACGGCCTGTCTATAACGATTTTCATTTTTTGTTACACCGATATTTTTCAATTTTATTTATTTGATATTAATATATTGCGTCTAGAAACTAATCTCATGTTGATGTCGGCTGTGGATTTTTCTTTATTTATTTGGATCTAGGTGAATATAAATATGAATAAAAAATAATTAAATTTTGACTTCGTTTTATTAATAGTTAATGTTTAAAAATTAGTTTTTAAGAAAAATTCTCTTCTTTTGGAAACATATTCCTATGTCGATGTGTCGTCATGTGTAAACAGAAAACCACATAGCATTACACTTCTTTAGTCGACAGAATGGCTAGACCCATCCTATACAGCTCGAACATTTGGGGTCAATCCGGTTCCATTATACATATTCGAATAGCTTGTTAAAGAAAGATGATACTGCTAGACAACTAGATAGTTTTCCGTTCAATTAGTTCGAACACCTTTTTTTTTTTGGGTTAATTTGGAGGTTCTGAACTGAGATCTAATTAATTTTTTTAAGGGTGAGTATAATTGTCAAGTAGCCTATTAATTTTTTTTTTTTTTTTAACTCTTGTTACATTTCTTTGATAAATATATTTTTTTGGTTGTATTATCAATACAACAATAAAACCACCTATTATTAAAAAATAAAAATAGTTCAAGAACTTCTATAATATTTTTAACATGTTTGTGTTTACCACCATATCTAACTCTAAAAATTTATGGTTTAAAGTATAAAACAGAAATCTTATGATAACTGGATATCAATATATATATATATATATCATTGACATACACAATTAAACAAAAAATGATTAATCTTATTACTACTCTAATTGAATCATGATGATGTGATACATGACGAAGACTAGATCGAGATAGAGAATCCTAGGCCTTTAGGTTCGAAGACCACATTTTCTCTTCTCCATATTCTTCGTATTTTTTCTTAGTAAAATTAAAAAAAATAGGAGAAGAGCTTTTCATTCCCTATTAAAATATTTTATATCATTTACATTTATATTGATAAACATAATTTAAAGCAATTTGGGTCTTCTTACCTAAGCATTTCTTTTTTGATTACTTCTATTTGATGTATCACTGGAGTCATATGTGCCAAAATCAAAACTAATCAGAGAATATATAGTCATCTGATGACAAAAAGATTAGACTAATCCGAAATATAATGATTAAGTGTGGACTCAGTGGAATTACTTCCTGTCTTTATCTACTTTTGTTTAGAGACATTTTGGTAAAATATATTTTTTATTTTTTTTATTTAAGATACTCAACGATATTTTTTAGATTTAATGTATACCACAATTTTACCATACATTTCTATACCATAATCATATATTAGGTGATAATCTGCGCTATAGACGTAGTTAGTTGATTTTGAAAATAAATTTATTTAATATTAATATTACTATGTTTGAATTTATACTAAGTTTATTCTCTTGGCTCTGAGTCGAAGCCAATGTGCCACCCCCAAAATTCCCTTGTCTTTAATTATAAGTAAATTAAAAAGTTGATAGTTTTTTATTGTTAAAATTTAATTTATTTTTTTTGTTTAAACTAATATCTTAATTTGTTTCTATCAGGTTAACTAGCAGAATGATTAAAATTGGTATTTTGTCAACCTACACGTAGCAGCTGTATCTTCACCTCAGACATATGCTAACATTTTTTTTTTGGTATAATCATTAATGTTTCTGTTAATTTTATTTTCTTTAACAAAAAAATAAGTTTTTTTTTTCGATTATTGTAATGTGATATGTCTAATTTTAAAAAGTGACCGTATACGATAACCAATATATTCAAATTTTGAAAAAAATATAGATGAAAATGATGTTTTTTTTGGTTTAATGTTAAATTATGAAATTGATGTTATATATGACTATTGTTTTTTGTGTTTTGTAAAATAACGTGGTGATAAAAGTTTATCTATGACTTTTAATTGGCAAGTATATGTTTTTCCATTTCTTTAAGTTTCTGATCATTTTGGTAAATGGTGGAGAACAATGAAAAAATTTAGTAGAACTTTTGATTATCGGCGGAATAATATTATAAGTAGAGTTGTTTGGTTTTCTTAAATATCTATACTTAGTTATTTATAATATTCATATTTATCCAATCGTTTTATAGATGCCAAAACGTGTGTTTTTAATTTCTAAACTACTTAAGACTTTTCTTTTTGTTAAAAGTATTGAAAGTTGGATCTAAAGTACTTGCTGAAACATTAATCATTAATGCATGTAATCAATTTAAATTGACTTTGAGGAGCAATATTTATAATTTATCATAAACGACATTTTATCGCGCGTCTATACGTACTTATTTAAATTAATCATGCATATGACATAGAAAATTGGGAGAATAATTTGCTTGTGCTACAATTTTGTGTCTATTCTTTATATATTTTTGTAAAATGAGTTCTTTTTTTTTTTTTTTTTTTTCGGTAAACAAAATGGGTTNCGGTAAACAAAATGAGTTCTTTAGTTTAACCAAAACTGAACTGAATCACCCAATCATAACTCCGGTTGGTTAGAAACAGTTAAACGTGTAAAACAAATTGTTCAGAAAGTTTAGTTACTGGATTTTTTTTTCTACGTGAATATTATTCTATCTGTCAAAATTTTAATTGTTTATCCATTTTTTATTTTATAGCCACTCAAAGCGCATACTATAAATAATTTATTGTCCCGAGATAAGTTTTTGTTTTTGTTTTTGGTGTACAGCTGTACAGGTATCGTTCTAGGTAAGTTGAATTGCGTATGTGTTTGTATATAGTTGGCTCGATTGAATAATGGTGTCTAGCCATTTAAAATTTAATTTTTTTAATAAAGGCGGGTACTAAAAATTGTGGTTCATACACTTACAAGAATCCTATTGGAAAACAAGATAGTGATGTAGAAATTTCGCGTTAGAGCGAGTCCATGTTTGATTGCGACACTTTTACTCTCATCATTGTCTTCCGCATAAATTAGTACACAAATACATACATACATACATATATATATATATATATGTATATATCCATTAATTAGACAACCCAACAAACCCATATTTAATTAAAATTTGATTTTTATTTTAAATTACTTTTAAAGGATAAGATGTTTCAAATGGTCTTTTGGTTTTGTCACCTAGTTGTAAGCACATTCTCAACTTTTTTTTTACATTAATTAATCATTTATTTACACATTAATGCCAACTCATTTAACATTACTATCCATTGTTATCGTTATCTTAACCGAATCCACCCAACTATAATACGATTCAAATGATTTGTTTTTTTCTTGCAAAGATTCCAATTAAATTCCTCAGCACGTAATAATAAATAAATCAACCCGAACCTTAACTAAGTCTTAGTTAAAATTTTAAAATATTTGTATAATCGGAATTAAAAACATTTATGAATTCATTGTAGTTGGAGCGTATACATTACTATTATATTAAACTTTTGTTACTTAAAAACAGAAACATTGTGACATTTTTTTTTTAATACTTTTTGTTGGTAGTGACATTTTGATTTAAAGCGGTCAAATGTTTATAGAGCTATTTTGTAAATAACTGTCAAATACAAAACCAATATTGTATATTCCACGGATCATTTTTGAAGGTCTAAAAATGTTATTTGGAGAAATCTTGTTGTGGCCAATGTAATATAATTTGGGCGAATCTTGTAACCATATGTGTAATTTATCTTAGGAGTCTCATAAAGTTATTGATTCACTTTATCAGTTGAGGTTTTTTTGGTTGGTTCTAAAAGTGTTTTGGCTGACTCTACAAATTTCCAAACAACTCGATAAAATCATCTATCAATGTTCATTATCGCTTGATCACCTAACATCGCAGTTCAAAAAAGAAAAAATACAAAGGGTGGTTAATGGTCATACGATTTTTGGAAACCCATCATGAGATGAGCAGAAGGAGATTGCTTTTCAGCTATCTGATTAGGTATAACCATCTTATTTCTAGAGGGCTCCAAGCACTTCATACGGGTTGAAAAACATTTCAACACCAATGCATTTGACATCTTACTATTTGTTATTGATTTTTTTATTATGTGCGAGCAAATGATAAGTTTGATTCAATAATCCATCGTTGTTCATGAGACAAAAACATAAGCCACACACATTGTTCGTACGAACCTGCAGAGAACTACTTTTGTAAAATCGATCGTGTGCTTTGAAATTAACATTTTGACAACTGACGCAAGTGACCACAAGGCGGATAGCTTTATCCGGGTTCCCCATACCCGCAATACGACTTACGACTTTTTACTTAGTATATAAGTTCGTGTTATGTAACGTCTATAAAATTTGGGGATAATTTTTTTCCAAAACATACACAATTTGTCTCTTGTGTTTTGCAAAATCGCATATATACACTGTTTCTGTAAATATTGCTCCGAGGCTGGCATAATACACTGCACATTACCTTTTCGACCTGCTTAAACTCGAACCTACGTATACGTTCCAATCTTTATCAAAAAATAATTTGAGGATCAAAATTTTTTGTGATAATTAATTAAGAATCTTTTGTCAAGTGCAGTAATTTCTGAAATCTTTTTTTTCTTCATGAAATTAGTTTCAAATTTATATACGTAATTTTTAGGGTACGTAGTCAAATAATCACAAGTTAATATGCACATTTTCTTTTTACAGCAAAAGAAAAGAGAATGTGAAAGAAAAAAGAAAAGGAAAAAGAGGGATCGTAGGGTCCAGAAGAACGTACTAAACTTAAGAGACAAGTGAGAATATAAAACTGCTACGTGTCTGATATTCAGATAGACACGTGGCAGTGGAGGCCGGTCCATCATTGTACGGACAAAAGGTGTAATTAGAGACTGCTCTACAAAATTTAGACAACAATACACGACCTTCTACATTAAAAGCTCTTGCTTTTCGTTTTTTATATTTTACAATTTAAGAAATATTATACCATGATCAATAATTTTGAGCAAAAATTGATGTACGTTGATTTTAACAGGTTATAATATTTTAGGTTTTTCTTTTAATTTAGCAATATATAGTACTAGATTAGAACCCACATGATAATTTTTTTTTTCGATCATAATAATTTTTATTTTCTTTTATTTTAGATTTTTTTTCATTATGTTGCTATTTTTAATTATAAATTTAGTCATTTTACTTTTTACATATATAACACATCGTATTGATAATTTTCTCATTTTTTTATCGTTGATTTTTTCCCACTATTTTCCTGTTATTTTATTTTTATTTTTTGATATTTTATTTATTTATTTTACCATTATAATATATTAATTTTTTTTCTTTATTTACTATTTTATTAATTTGATACATGTCACAATCTAAATTGACAATAACATATGTCGCAATCTGGTGATTTAAAAATTTGTATACGTATCACGTTCACGTTGTGTGCGTTCAACTTTATATAATAAGATCATTGTTTTACCAAAAATGCTCGATTAGTTTTGGAGATGACCAAATCCCTTGGCAATGAATTTTACACCGGTCCATTACTACAAAAAAAGGTTAAATTAAATCACTTAACTAAATGATATTATTTTGAATTAG